>PNEQ01004378.1:14725-25471 GCA_003012365.1 Medauroidea extradentata
GAGAACAGATGGTGGAGAGAGGAGAGAACAGAGGGCGGAAAGAGGAGAGAACAGAGGGTGGAGGCTGGTGAGAGGAGAGGGAAGGGGTAATGAAGGTGAAGAGGGGAGAAGGGTGGAGAGAAGAGAGTGGAAAGGGGTGAGATAAGAGATAGGGGAGGAGAGGTGAGAGGGGAGAGAAGAGAGTTGTGAGTGGAGAGGGAGATCAGAGAGAGGAAGGCGAGGCGAGAGGATGTTAGGGTTCTGTAACAGCAAGGTCTTAAGAGACATTGAGGTGAAGAGACAACACAACTGATATCCGAGCCAGGATTTGAACCATGGACCTCTTGCACAATAGATCAGTGCCTAACCATCTACGTTATGGAGACTGCAAGGGAGAGTAACAGATGACACGAGAGTGAATAAGGGGAAGAGAGTGGAAGGGGGAGAGATAAGGTTTTGAGGGCGAGGGTGAGGAGGGGAGGAGAGGGAAGGGAAGGAGAGAGAGGCGATATGGAGGAATGGAGGGATAAAGGAGAGATGGAAGGAGAAGATGGGGGAAAGAGCAAGGGTGCATAGGTGTCGGAGGGAGCGTGGGGCAAGGGGATGGAGACGGAAGGTGTGGGGTGGGTTGGGAGAGGTGTGGTGAGTGGGAGGCAGAGGATGGGAATGTGAAAGGGTATAGGAAGGAATGGGAGATGGAGGGAGACTGAATGAGAGATGGTGAGTTGTGCGGGGGTAGGGTCAGAGAAGAAGGGGGTAAGAGAAGAAGGGCGAGGGGGTCGGAAAGGCATGGCGAGGAGGTCAGTGGAAGGGCGAGGGGGTCTGTGAGGAAGGTGAAGGGGTCGGTGTTGATGTGGTGGTTGGAGAGGGGTGTAATGGTCAGAGAGGGATGTAATGGTCAGAGAGGGGGTGTTGGTAGGGTATGATTGTCAGGAAGGGGAGGTGGTAATGGAGAGAGAACGATGGGAAAATCACTCTACCCACACTCTCTCTGTCCCTCACCTTCTGTGACCCACCTCCCATCCCTGTCTCTCTCCCCTTCCCCTCTCAACCATTCTCCCATTCCCTCCTATGGGTGTTTATGGTGTGTTTGCACTTGTGTGCATGTATATATGTGTATGTGTGTGAGTGGTGAAGGGTGTGGGTGTGGGTGGCATGTTGTAGAAGGTGATGTCTAAATGGGTGTGAGGGTATGTGTTTGTTTGTATGTGTATGTTTTTGGGGTTTGGGTATGTGTAATAGATGGTGTGTGTGAAGGTGACGGAGTGTGAAGGTTGTGGTTTTGAGGAGTTGTGTTTTAGGGTAGTCTGTGCGATAGTGGCATGTGAGCATGTGTGGGTGGTTGTGTGTGGGGTAGAGTGTGCATGTGGGCAAAAATTTGTGTGGAGAAGAGGTTGTGTGTGTGGTGGGGTTGCGTGTGTGGTGGGTTGTATGGGCAGGGGTTCAAGCAGGTCTCTATTTACCCTAAAAGTTCTTGTTTTTGAGCTTGGTTCCTGAAAGTTAATTTTTTACACAGTCCCTAAAAGTCCTTTTCAAATTTCCCAGATTAACCTATATAAAACAGTAGGAAAAATGTTCACCTATTTATGAAAGTTTATGGTTATTATTGATGTTACTACTAATTTTTTAAGCAGTTTAATAGTGGATGTGAAGTACATGTTCTACCAGGAACTGAGAACAAAGGCAACTATAACTGTCCAAGCAAAACATGTTGGTACCTAAATCAAGGAAGTTGTTTCTGCAATATGTTAATAAGTACAAACTCTATTTAGTTAATATTTAATGTATGTGTAAATTTCCTTTTCTCATTCAGTAACAAAATGAAGAGGGTTTAAAACAAGTCAAAAGGAAAAACATTTTTGGTGAAAATGTGGTTGGTCACTGTCTTGCAGTATTTAGTTCTATTTATTTTTTAATCTCTGTTATACATATTAGAACATATAATTAATTAATATTTTAGTAAATATATTCAATAACATCTTTTGTGGACATTATACTTAGTAAAAAAAATTAATATTTCAGTTCACTGTAGTAAGTACTTGTGGTACTTGGTCTGTACGTAAATATTAATTATTGGTAAGAAAATCATGATACGCAGTCACACCCCATGCAGGTATAATTAAATTTGCCTTTTGGTTACAGACTATAGACTGGTTTTGACATACCTAAAATTAACTCCAAAATGCAGACTAAGTACAGTAATAAGTTCAGCAAGACAAAAAGTTATCTTAAATGTATCGAACATTCCACATTCTAGAACATTAAAATTGAAATGCTGTAGACATAGAAATGTGTGTAGGTATTTGTTATATGAAATTATGCTTTTATGTCTACTGCAAAGGTGAACATTTTGATCAAAGTTTGTTGGATGTTGAGATTCAGTCATGTCACTACTTTCTTGCCTTGAGATATTTTGGCAGTTGTTGCAGCTACCATCTTCATGTAGTCAGTTGACAAACTGATAATGAAGATGGCACCCTTTTTTACTCTCAAACCTTATTATACTCCGTTCACTCTTAGTTGAGTTTTAGGATAAACAAAGCAAATTATAAACAAACATGTTCATTGGCTGACAACCGCCGTGCACTGTGATCTTGCATAAGAAATAGATCTTTGTTATCTGTCGTGTACATATAAATTTACCACTCCATCACTTAATGAGAGAGTTTTATTAACAAATATCTAAAATATACAGACGTTACAAACACAATCTATGACGCTATATGTTTCTTACTTTAATTATGGTTAGCTGACGACACGTCCGTACAGTTGGTTCACGAGTTATTTAACGACTGACACACTGCTAAACGTACGAGTTTCTTGATACACTTGCCAGTATTTAGAGACGTACGATACTCTGAAGATACCAAAAGTTTAGTTCAGTAATAATTACCACAGTAAAAATAAGTCAGAAATATCACAATCAGATATAATGTTTTATTTTTTCAAAGTATTTTTGGACGTTAACGCGTCAATGTTGTGGTTACTGCGAATGTTTTCTTTCATTCGTCCATTTTCCGTTCCAGTTCGTCCGATCCACGGCCGTGTGGTCCGAACCAAAGTTCCTTGTTTTATTTTGTTCCGTCCTCGCGTCGGTTTATATTTACGTCGCTTGCAGATTAGGTTATGTAATGCTAAACGTGAACAGTGAAAATGTCTTGCATGTTTTTCGAAATGTGTATATATTTCTTCATTACTGAACAAACTGTGGTGATGTTTATAAGGCAAGAATAAAAATTTCGCATAGCAATCTTTTATGTATAAAAAAACAATATGTGTCGTGAATTATCGACAGATTGTTTGGTGATTAAAGTAATTTTTCCAAAACGCAGTACAAAATAATACAGGAGGACTTTACAGTAAGTTTAATCACTCATCTTGTTGACAACTTTTTTTCTGCATGTAGTACCAAATTTTCGTTACGTTAATACCGGAATATTTGAATACAATCGTTAGTCATGACTTGACAATTACTACTAAATTTTGAAATATACAGTAATTACACATGATGTCAATATTTTTATCTAGTTTTTGTGTAATTTTTGTTTCCCTATGTCGATAACACGTACGAAATTAGTAATGTGCTTTTTTTTTTCTTCTTCCTAAATACATGTGTATTTCTTTCCTTTCCCAGTGCTCAGTGTAGATTAAGTGAATACTGGAAATCTCTACCTATAGTAATTTTCACAAAATGTTAAATTCTTTTTATCTGGCCTGTTGGCTAGAAATTTTTCTTACTTTTTTGGTCCCAAGTCCCTAATATTTTTGTTTGAAATTGTTGAGACCCCTGTATGGGTGATGGGTTGTGGGTGTGTGGATGATATGGTGTGTGTGTGGATGAAATGTTGTATGGGTATGTGGATGATGGGTTGTGTGTGTCTATGGGGGGAGGGGTTTGTGTGGTGTGTAGTGGGGGGGGGGGGGGGGGGGGGGGTTGTGTGGGGGGGGGGGGGGGGGGGGGGGTAGGGGTTGTATGTTTGAAGGGAAGGGAATGGTTCATGGGTGTTTACCTACTGAATAGTATTCTACAGTCTGTATCCATGAGTTCCCTCCCTCAAATCATAAAAAATGTCCATAAAACTGTCAAAAATAGAATTTTGTTTGTGTATTTAGTCTGGTGGTTGAAGTGTCTCATATTATTGGGAAACTCTTGTGTTCGTGCTATCCAACTTATTGAAGGTACTATTGTAATTTTCACTGGAATGTAAAGTATTAGTGAACTCTGATGAAAAGTGTCATTCCCTATCGCCAGCCTTGTGCCTGTGCAAGGACCTCTATTAAAATGAAATTACTAAATTAGTACAAAGCCTGTTCAACTGTGGCACCCCTAGGAAACTGTGTTAAGAGTGGGAAATTCAAAACAAAACAGAATTGTTTTATGAATAAATTTTTTTACATTTTGATCCTCCATTGAACAGATTTTTGATTTATGACTGTTTAGTTGAGAAGCTGCATCACCCTATTGCTCTGGACGTGTTTGAGAATCACCTGTTCTGGATCACCCGTGACACTGGTGAACTCGTCAAGCACGACAAGTTTGGACGCGGTGTTCCTGTTGTAATTGCAAAGGACTTGGTTAACCCGTCTGGCGTCAAAGGTGTGCACTCTCAAATGAGCTTTAATGTGATGTGTTTTGTAATACAACCTAAATGTTTACTGTATAACAATTATGCCATATACCAATATATTCTCTATAGGTAGCCCCAAATTTGTATTGTATTGAAATGAATATAAAATGTCCACACACAAATCATAAATTTTATACTTTCAGACCATTTACATTTACCCTTTGACTTACGTATTTCAAATCATAAATTAAAAATTATTTAATGTATAATGTAATGCATTCTAATCATTGAGAAAAAATAACTCAATCTATGTGAGAATCAAAAGTTTCTCACTGCAAAAACCGTAAACTCCAGCAATGTCTTTATACATCTCCCACCAAGACAATCGGGGTTCGATTCCTAGGAGGTCAACCTGAATTGCGCAGGTTAGGTATTGTTGAACAATGCCATTGGTTGCAGGTTTTCTCAGAGATCACTCATTTTTCCAGCGTCATCATCCTGGCTCTGCTCCACGTTCACATAGTTCACCCTCATCAGCTCTCAAAAGCTCCCAGTCAAAAGCCACACAAATCTCTTAACTTGTGCTAGGTAAGTAGCTGGATTATCTTACATTAGTACTGGGTATTTGCAGTGTACCACAAGCTGCGTTACAACACGACGCTGAGTAACCCCTGCGCATCCAGTCGCTGCACACACCTGTGTCTGCTGGTGCCCAGTGGCTACCGCTGCAAGTGTCCAGACAATACCAACTCACACAACAGCGGCGAGGTGCACTGCGATGCTGTAGCCGAGACCCCGCGCCCTGCCCCACGTATCTGCCTCTGCCAAAATGGTGGTCTGTGTAAGGAAACAGTGATGGGCACACTGGAGTGTGAGTGCCCTGATAACTTTGGTGGCGGCTACTGCGAGCACTACCTGGGCACGACGTGGACCAGCACTGCCAACACCAACACCGCAGCCATCGTCGTGCCCATAGTGGTGGTGCTATTCCTGCTGCTGGCTGGTGCTGCTCTCTACTTCGTACTTTGGAAGAAGCCGTTGTGAGTGTGCTTCATGTAACTTTCCTACCAAACTGACATTTCTCCTATATTAGAGCAAGAATTCCTTACTCTTGCCTACCAAACCTTATAAAATTAGCTGCTGTAGTAGCTGGGACTACTTAGCATGTGTTGATGTAGATTTTAGAGGATTTCTCAACCGGTGTTATTCTTCAACTTCCAGTGTCACCTTGCCCTGTAATAGGTCTATATTGAGAGTTTGCATCTCATAGCCAAAGCATACAGCAGTATGTAGGCTACTTCTTAGCAGTTAAATCATAGTTTTTTCAGTTATAGTAGACCTAGATTATACATAGTTTATTTGTTAGAGTGTATGGATTATTTCTGGTGACTGGGGAAAGACGTAATATAAAAGTTCTTTTGCCTACTTTTTTATACAGCTTACCATATACATTGGCCATGAAAAATTCATATATAAATTTTCATTTATTAATTATAATTACAGTTGAACCCCCTTTTTTTTACATATCTCAAAAGACCTGGAAAAGTTGTATTAGAATTAATGAAATTTCAAAAAGCAGCACATGGGATCACAAAGAATAAGTGTAAAACAAGGTGTTCTATTTGTAAAGATAAAATCATTGCAACTATAGTACCTAGTTACATTAAAATTTTGTTTACTCTAAGACACTTCCTTTCACTATCATTTCTGTTACGATTGTTGTTTATGACAGGAAAAATGGAATATTTGTTACAGTGGTAAAGGACCTGTATTAGGAAGCCTTACAAATTCACAGAGCGTTTCATTCAGGCAAGGAACAAATGTGGAATTCGGGTCACCGACGTTTGCCAGCAATGGGCCACAGGGCAGGGCGGTAAGTATCACCAGATATGAGTATTTCTGTGTTTTCATTCCACTGTTAAACCTACTGTACTGTACCTATATGATCACTGCTTAATTTCTTAATGTTACACAAATTATGCAGATAGGACTCTAGTTGCTGCAACAAAAAAAAAAAGGTTCTGAATGTAAAAATTAATTTGGTACAAGAATTTTGTTTGGCCATTACCTGAGGTATAATTTTTCACCCCCCATGCTCCCCCTCATTTCACCTTCTCAAACATAAGTTTTCAGTCCCTGGTTTATAACACAATATCTTCGTAACTGACTCTTATAAACAGATTTTTTTGTTTGTTCGTTATTATATTACAGTAGAACCCTGTTATAACATTCCCGCATATAACATTTTCCTGCATATAATATCACTTTTCTTTGGTCCCACTATTTTTCCATAAAGCACAATGCGTTAATTTCCTGCTTATATCATCTCTGGTATTTTCATTTCCTGCATATAACATCTTTTTTTCTCAGACATTGACCATAACACGGGTAAAAATTTTCTTAACCAAATTATTTTAGATGTAATAACTGAGTTGTAGAGTAAAAAAAAAAAATCAGGAAAAAAAAAACAAATTAATGTCTGGGAAAGTATTATAAGTGTACATTACAGTGATATTAAAGACTGTGATCCTAAAGATGATGATCATGTATCTACAGAAAACAAGTGGGAAAGCCTCTGTAATACACACAATGTATGTATTCATTATGTTTCTGATAGCACAAAACAATAGCCTCATTTAATTTCATTATATACTTATTTACTGTACATAAACTATTGAATTTTAAGTTATTTTTGTGTAATATACATTAATTGGTGCAAAAATATTGATTCCTGTTTATAACATTTTCCTGCATATAACACGTTTTTTCACAGGTCCCTTGAAAAACGTTATAACAGGGTTCTACTGTATTTGAAATGTTATATTTTTGAATGTTTCTTGCAATGGGGGCAAGTTACAACCTTAAAAAGTATTTTGGACGTACAACATTGCAGCAAATTGTCTCTCACGGAAAACAAGAGAATACACACAAACTTGTCTGTTTGTTTGTACATATTCTCTGGTTTTCTGCGACACACCATTCCATTTTCCAAAACGTCATATGTCCATTTAAAGCATGTTATTGTTTAATACTTCCTAGCTTGAGTTGTTTTTGTAGGGTAATCATATTAAATATTATTCAAATTGTGATTTTAGCATACAATTGCTCGATTGTTTTAAAGTTAGAAAAATTGCTGAGGTAATTATTTTAAGAAAGTTGTGGCATGCTGGGCCAGGCTTCTAAGGTTTGACCAGTACTGTTCCATCTAGGGAATTGAGTGTGTATCAACCTGTATGGACTCATTTATACTTCACATTGCACAGACCACCAGACTTTGGGGAGGGAAGTAAAGGTAGAAGCATGGAGTGGGCGAAAGCAGGGACTCTTCGAAAATCATACTGTTGGTAGTGACCTACCAATAGGCCAAAATTCAGATTTTGACTAATTATTTCTAACATACAGTAAAACCTTTATTGGCAGGGATACTTAATCACGCACTTTCTTTTATACCTTAATTGCATAGTACATTTCCGTATAGGCAGATCGTGAGTAATGAAACCAACACGGAGAGCAATTAGAAAATTTTATTCCAGTGTGAGAATAAACATCAGTACACACATTATCTATTACAATATGGCATTAGAGAAGGCTATTTATTTCGAAGTACAACTACATCACAAAATAGTTCCACATTCTTCCTGCTTTACTCCCCCACTTAATATTTAGACATGACAATTTTTTTGTATATTAAATAGCTAACATTAAATTCTCTACAAAACCGCACAAGTAGATATGCTGGTTGCTTGGAAATATAAAAGTGCAGTGCATAATCAATGGAATCCTACTGGCAGCTCACATCTCATCTCAGTCAAAATCTCCCAAGCGTAACAATAGACTACTTGAGCCAAGCTTCCACCTTAAATAGGATAGAGCACAGAACAAGTTCATTTGTCTCTGTCAGGGAAGTATATTTTTCATTTGTTTTGGCTGCTAATATTGTATTCCATAATAATGTTGGGATAATTAGATTTTCAGCTAATTACAATAGTATTTATATAGAAATGTGCAAGAACTTGCAGAATTATATTTGCAGGGAACTGCACAAACAAAAACAGACATAGGTAACATTTTATTGCACAGTTGTATAGGTGGACATTTCGCTGGCTAAGCGAGTGATGGTACACTGCAATTGTAGATCAAAAGTGATTGTATGTAATTAGTACAGCTGCACTGCAGTTAAGGGCCGAACTAGGGTGTGTTGGAAAGTAATGAATATATGGAAAAGTGTACTGTATTTTCACAGTTTGTTGAAGCTCTAATGGTACTGTACGAATATGCATTGTTCCCAGCCCCTCAGATCTGCACTATTGTCCGAGCTGGGTTAGGTCTTCACCATTGTGGTATTATGAAAGGAATAAAACATTTGCATATGGGTAGCTGCATGTGTATCAACTGGGAGAGAGTAGGTCAGTTGATGGAAGGGGGAAATAGGGATGGTACACAGAGTGTAAAAAAAGCTAGAGGGAGGGAGGGGAAGAGAGAAAAGGGGAGAGGGGTTCGAAAAAAAAAAGAGGATTGAGGAAAATGAAAGGGGATAGGGTGGGAGAAAAGGTGCTAAAGAAAGTAGAAAGGGTTTGGAAGAGGGGAGAAATAGGGAGAGGAGAGAAGTAGGGAGGGAATAAGGGTTTAGAAAAGGAAGTGAGAACAGGCTGGGACAGGTTGGGGAAGTGCAGGGATTGGATAGGTGGGATGGGTGCAGGAACAGGTGGGGAGGGTAGCAGAATTGGGTCACGTTGGAAGTAGATAGGGCAGTATAGCATGAATACATGGGGAGGGGACCAACAACAGTAGGGGAAGGGAGCATGGAAGGGGGGAAAGGAGAATGGTGGCAGTGAAGGGTGGGGAGAAGTAACAGTTATAGTGGGTAGGGAATAAGGTCATATAGGAAGGGTACGGAGGCAGGTGAGAAGGGTAGCAGACATGAGCGAGAAGGGGAGGTGTGTGGACAATTAAGGTGAAGAGTGGATGGGAGGGGTGGAGACGGGCCGCATAAAAGGGAGGTATTAAATAGCATTTGGAGGGTTAAAGAGGATGGGGTGCGGAAACAGGGTCAGGATGAGACACGGAAACTGGGTCAAAGGGGCAGAGGGAGACGCAGGGATGCGGAAGAGTGAAGGCGCAAAGGAACGGTGTACAAGAGTGGTTGAGCAGAAGAGAGGTTCACGGAAGAGATGGGGCTCGTCAGCAATGGGATGCGAGAAAATGGCTTTCTCATCCTTCACCTCCCACTCGGCCCACCCCACAACCCGCCTTACCTCTCAACGTCCCCACACCACCCACTCTCCCTCCTTACCACTTGTAGTCTCTCTACCCCCCCTTACCATTTGTCTTTCCACCCCCAGTTTTCACACCCTCCTTACCTCTCGTCGTCATCTCGCTCCTCCTTATAGGTCATTCGGGATAAAAAAACACTAAGGGTTTAAACTTTGAAAAAATCACTAGCCGTTACTGCATATAAGCCACCATTAACAAGAGTTAATTTACTGCTTGTATGGTTGGTAGCAATTCATCACATGTAGTTCCATGTATTTTCCTATTTGAATACAACATTAGTGAAAGAACATCAGATGAAATCGACCTCTCTGTATTTAATATACAGTACTTCAAAATATTTATTTATGATCTTATTGACATTTCTACTTATAGTATAATTAGACTTAATTGGCGCCAGTACATTGTGACTCTACCGCCGGCATCAGATCATGTTGCACGTTACCGCTTGCTCTGTGCTTCAAACAGTTCAAAAATCCACCAACAGGTGGCATCACAGTTAGGTTTTCGCAGTTTTTGCCGCCTCACCAAGTTGCATCATTTGCGTGTGTTTGACAGTTGTGCGTACAAACACATTTAAAAGTATTTGAAATTACTATGAATATTATTGCCAAATTATGTGAAACCATGGTATTCTGTAAATTATGTTTTACATTTGCCAGCCTAGAAACAACAAACTTTTTATTTCACACATTACTAAAATACGTTATTTATTGTTTGGTTAAGTGCGCAGTGGCGTAGCCAGGATTTGTGTTTGGGGGGGGTTATTCAACTTTGTTAAATATTCACCCATCCCCACAAATAAAGCGGGGGGTCCGGGGGTCCTCCCCCGGAAAAATTTGGATTTTCAGGTGCAAAATGGTGCTATTTAAGCAGTTTTTGTGTCTGAAAATTAACTTTATGTCTGGTACAAATATTAATATTTTAA
>PNEQ01004378.1:26471-71828 GCA_003012365.1 Medauroidea extradentata
TCATTCTTACTCCTCACCTTTCCCCAACTTCCCTCTCTCGTTCTCACTACACCCCCTCGCTCAACTTCCGTCGCTTGTCCATCCTCCCCTCACCCAATTTCCCTCACTCGTCCTTACTCCTCACCTTTCCCCAACTTCCCTCACTCTTCCTTACTCCTCTCGCTTCCCCGACTTCCCTCACTTTTCCCTCGTCCAACTGCCCCTCCTCCACGTTTCTCTTTTGTACCTCCTCCAACTCCCCGCCCCCTCATCTATCCCTTGCTTCCTCCACACATCCCTCACTCGTCCCTCCTCCCCCACATCCTTCACTCTTCCACACATTCCTTCCTGATACCTCCTCCTCCCCCACATTTCTCCTCCTTTCCCATCATGTCCCTTCTTGCTCCCTCACTTCTTATCCCTTCGTCCCTCCCCTTCCCTCTATGTCTCTCCCTCGTCCATCCTCTCTCAGCTTATAATCTCCTAATATGTCTTTGTAAATTACCAACTAACATGTTTTTCAATCTTATTATCGTGTTATCAACTCTTGCATTTTTTATTTTAATTCTGTCATTCTGTTCTGTGTGTAACCTTGTCTCAATCTAAGTAATCGTCTGAGCTATCTTAATTGGGCCTTCCATTTTTTCCTCGTTTAAGTTTACATTCAATGTATTTCCATTTATACTAATAATTTTTTGCAGGTTGACAATCCCTTGTGGGATTTAACATGTTTTATTTTAATTTATGTCTATGTTAACTACAACCAATCAAAACGGTGATAGTTCATTGCAGTTTGTTTAAGAAACTCATTTATGGGTTGTAGCAAATTGTTACTTGGTACTATGTTTCATTACACAGTTCTTTGTAGTTTTAATTTTAAGGTAGTTTAAATTTGTAAACTTGATCGTAAACATTTATTTAAGAACTAACACAAAGCTTTAGAGACTAATAATCTTTAGAAGTGGTGCAAGAAAATGTTTGCTGTTTTTCCTGTGCACTGCATGGTGGGTTTGAGGATTCAAATGTGTAAACAGAGCTGTCTTGTACCATTCCAATTTTATACTTTTTTTCTGGGAACAGCTACGTTGGTGTTTTGTTATTATTACAATAATGAACATCGCTATACTGCTGCGTCATAACTTTAATTCGTACTTTATTTACGTGAAGTTGCAAAACTTTATTCTTCAAACTTTCCCCCCCTGCCCCCTTAGCTTTTACTATTTAGTAATTAAAAGATTTTTAATGGAAGTGTTATTGTTAACTGTAATTTATAAAATAGCTAATGGATGTTAAAATTATTTTAGGAGCCAATGGATGTTGACTACAACTTGACGGACATAGCATCGAAGAACAGAGACTTCAGTAACCCAATGTATGATGCTGTGGGCAACATGGAGGGTGGGCAGACAGGCAACAGAGGGGTAGGAGGCGGTGGTATCTACGAAGTTCCTGCAGACATCACAAAGACTAAAGTGGGTAGTAATGGTGATGTTGACCCACTACCCTGTCCCGAGCCAGCATCTGCGATCCTGGCACCTTCAAGCATTATCACTAGGTCGTCGCCCCAGATACAGATCCGGCATCGTGAGCTGGATCCTAGCACGACAGACACAGGGAAAGACACACAGAAACTTGTCGAGGAGGACAAGTCGTAATATTGAGGATACAAGAGGATGATTTGTGCAAATCTGTGGCCTGGGGAACAGGGGGGGAGCAAAAAAATGTGATGCATTGTACATAACGTTTCAGATGTTTATGGAAGTGTTATACTACTCTATGAATTTCAGACTCGAGGTAATGGAGACTTTTGCTGTGATGTTTTGTTGGATGTGTTGTTGGAATCATTGGTTACAGTACAAACCAGGGTCAACATTTTCTACATTTGCAATATTTCCACCTTCTGGATTCAAAAAAAGTTTCATTTTTTTTTTTAAATAAAATGTTACTACGTTATCGTTGTGTAATTGTACTGTCAACAACACCATTACCCAGATGAGTCAGGAACACATAATTAAATGTAAAAAAGACATTTAAACCATAATAAAAACTGTAAAATATTTTTCTAAAGAATATAAACTATTTTTCTATTTTTCAGGGTGATTGTTGACAAAAGTAGCTATGTTTTTATAAGTCATCAGATGTGAATTATCATCTCATTTGATATGAGGATGTGCAAAGTCTATGTATGTATATATTTTAAATATACCGCTGTGTATTAGCTACGAAGGCAATAATTTACAAAGCAAAGATACAGTTTTATGCTTGTAATTTTTGCAGATGTTCAATTTTGTTTATTTCTATGACATCACATATATCACCACATTCACCAATAATTTTTAAAATTTAGTTGTGTTTTAACTTTGAGACTGACTTGTGGAACTAAAATCCAGTTGATTGTATTATATCTCAAGAGTCACACGCCTACTGGTTAAACATTTATGCGCCATGTGTTGCACATACCAAAAACATTCCAGTTATCAGTATTGAAAAGAAGCAGCTGTTGCAGTTATGTGAGACCGTCCAGCATTTAATGAAGGAAAGGAAGTTTCTGTGAAGAAAAAATGCAATGCTTTAAAGTGTATAATTTTTTAAAACAAGAGTTTAAGTTTTTAAAACAAAAAATGTGCAATGTGTATAATGTCAAAAACATTTCAGACTTGTAATTTTTTGCAGCTTCTGGTGAAACTAATGTTTCTTTTGATAACTTCCTACATATTTCATTTCAGAGTATAATGTGTTTTAGAAGCAAGTATTTTTCCATTATGTTTGTATTAGGGCATTAAACTTCACTATTGATTTAGAAAATAATACAAAAGAATATTGTAATTATATAAGTGCCCTCAGAAATCTAAAAACACTGTCTGGAATGATGTCTAAATATGTAGAATTGATTTCAGAATTCTAATACAGAAAGTCACCGACATTTACATTTATTGTACTGTACCGTGTTTGTGGTGTTTTATCAAAACTGAATTCTCCGTTTACGAGAGTTGCCAACAGCATACTCACGTGACACACTTTTTTTAACGATATTGGTGCTAACAGAGTTGTTACGGAATGCTTCAGTACATATCCATACAAATCCTGTAAACAAGAAGTTCAGTTATGACAATGTACACCACAGGTGAATACTTGAATGTTGTTCAGTTAGTGAAAGTAAATGCTGGTGGTGATTCCTACTGGTAACTCTCACAAAGTATGTTTCTGTAATGCATAGGTAGAGAAACTGAGGCATTAGTGTTACACTTCGCTAATCATATCTTATGCTTGCCTCTGGTTGCCATAGAACAATGTACTTATAAACCACATTTGGGTCTGCATTGCCACTGAATGGAATGCTAAATTGGCTTGCGAGAAAAAAATTTTGTTTTCACCCAGACAGATGTATGTGAAAAAATATAGCAACTTACTTTTTACAATAACTGAAGGAAAATTATAAGAGTTGTGTTTTTCATCTGTGTGTTTTATTAAAAACCTGGGATATTATCTCCTTAAGTGCTTGGTTGTTCAAGATGTGAAAGAGCCATACTGAGGCAAGATCTTTAACTATAATATAATGCAGCACAGCACAGAACATATTTATGGATATTAAGAGGACGTGGTACATAATTCAACACTAAAAGCATTAATCTATAACTGTAGGTTTCTTGATGCAAATTTGCGAAAATTAAATAATAATAATTCTAGACAATAGTTTTAGCCAACGTTTAAAACAAAATAGTTTCCAGTGTTACGAACTTCTGAAGCACAATTTCTGATGCTGGAACCTCGTGAATTTAACTGAGGTGCAAGAGATCATGCATAACAAATTTGTAATTCTGGATAAATATTTACTCATAAAGTTGCCAAATACCATTATCTAGGATTGTCATTGAGTATTTTATCCATTTTGGCTTCGAAAAAAGCATAGAAATCAATTAATGTTTTCTACGTTTATTTATCTGCCACACACTCTTAACCATGGTAATTACGTATCTGTACCATTAGTCACAGCCTTATTGTCTGTGCAACACCTGTTTGCTACATTTTTACTTGGCAGAAACCAATTAACTAATTTGTATAAACTTTCTCTACACGAAAACACAAGTGCAGTAAGGCGTCAAGATACACAAGGGTTATGTTCTTCATTCCATTACATACTGTAATTCAATGTTTCAGTTTGTCAATTGCATATACTGTTCTTGAATACAACTTCCAAAAAAAACTAATGTTTTTAAGAAGCAACGAGTCTGTTCGAAGAACCTAAAGGCTATAAATAGGACATACATACAATTAAAAAAATACTGTACATAATCTTGTAACATCTACAATGTTTTTCAAAATCTTTAGCTCTGGAAAACTAATTGTTAAAAAAAAGTAACTTGTCACGAATTTTCGTGTATTTTTTCCTGGTTATCCAATGCAAATCCTCGTGATTTTTTACTGTCTGATTTGAGCATTCATTCTCATGTTATGACTAGCAGTCCCCCACGGCTTTGCTCACGAGTATTATTCGTAACTGATAATATTTACTTTAACTGAAAAACCTCTTTGTACACAAGACTGATACTTCAATCATCAAGTGTTAGAATGTCCAAGCGGCTAGTTGAACTAAATCTGCAGAAGGATAAGTAGCTATAGCTGTCCACGCAAAAAGCAGTCTAAAGTTTGTCCCTGTCACTAACAGTGGCTTCGCCTTGGCCTTATTTAAAGCTCTGCAAATTTTACGTTGTGGGGTACTTACAAATACCTAAAGGTAAGTGGTTAATCAAATGAAAAACGTCTGTTTACCCTACGCACAACCATTTGTGACGGTGCCCTCAACTACATATTTTCAAAATATTCACTTGAAGTTTAATGCCATTAGAAAGTTCTGGTGTGAAATGGTTTTGCAAGACATATTTGGTGCCCCAACTTTGAGATTAGTGAGATGATATATGTGAGCTGGTATTGTTGAGGAACCTAAATGGAAAGTGAACTGCATAATCCATTTTACCCCTTCTAAATGGCTACATGTAAATTGCACTAATTCAATCTGTCTTGTAGTTTTTTGTGTGTCAGAATTGAATGTTTGCAAGTAGCATTTAATGGGATTCAAGCCCAGAACTTCCCGGAATGTAGACTTGAGCAACAAACAACTGCATCACATAACGTCAAAATAATTCATGAAAATAAAATTTAATTAAAAAATATATATACTGTATTTGTGTTCTGAGCTCATAGAGGTTGTACAAAACCACATCTTGATAGGTTACTGTAGAGTGAAACTCGCGTATAAAGTTACTTCTCGCTGCTCGTACTTGCTTTTCTGATTGTCTGCCTTGAAAGTTTACAAACTTCGTTTCATTATTGATTATCAAGTTATCTTATTAAAAAAAAAACTAACATATAATTTTTAAATACTTATGTAAGCATCACTCTGACGCGAACAAACCTCAATATCTCTACTGGTCAATTTGGTATCATCGGCTGATTAAAAACTAATTTTATGCCCTTTAGGTGTCGAATTTCGAAAAATCTTAATTTCACACCCTAAATATTTGTTAAAGTATTCAAGTGAAGTGACAATCATGACGATAGCTCGTTCATTCGAAGCAAATTCAATCATTCATTAAAAATCACATATAACCCCTGTCCAGTATTGGGAGTTCGAATTTTGAAAAATCTTAAATCAATTTTGCAGCCACTTACCTAATCATCATCCTGAAGCAAAAATAAACTGAATATCTCGATGGGTTCAATTTAGTATATCGAAGATTTATCTAAAACACATTCTGGTTCTTTCACCACCTAAGAGACTAAATTTCAAAAATCTCTTAAATAACATTTTAGACTACTTTAGTGGTGTCTCTTGAACGTTAAAAACATGACAATAGCCCACTGAGTTCAAGATATGTCGACGATTAATTGAAAACCCTTTTCACCATGTTTCACCCCTTTTCACCTACTTAAGTGGCGAATTTTGAAAATTCCTGAAATTACTTTTCAGGTATTTGAGTAAGCATCAATTTGGAACAAAAATCACGGAAATATATAAAAATCAATGGGATCAATATATATCTATTATGAATCGAAAACTCATTTTACCCCTATTTTAACCTCTTTAGGGTCGAATATGGAAAATATATTTTAATGATACTTGGGATATTTACAAAATCATCAAGGTAAAGCAAAGGGCACTTAGATATCTCGATTGGTTCGATAGATATGGAGGGATAATCGAAAACACATTACACGTATTTTCACCCTCTTAATTAAAGAATTTAGAAACGTCTTGGAGTCCTGTCAAACATTTGTATACGTAACAAGTAAAAATCACGACCATAGCCAATTTTGTTTTAAAGATATAGACGATTCATAAAGAACACATTTTGCCCCTTTATACTGCTTGGGGGTCAAATTTCAAAAAATCCTAAAACTGCTTTTTGGGTATTTACGTAAGCAATATTTTGAAGTGAATGCCAACTCCTTATACCGAAGGATTTGATAGATATCGATAGTTAATTGGAAAAACATTTAAGGTCTTTTCATCCCCTTAAATGTTGAATTTTGAAAAATCTTTAAATTAGCCAATATGCATTTTTATGAGTGTCCTATTAAAGATCACGATGATTGGCCGTAGGGATTGAGCTCTATCGACGTTCGTTTGGAAATACATTTCACCCTTTTTCACCCCCTTAGAGGTCGGACTTCGAAAAATCCCTTCTTAGTGTTCGCCTACGACCTGAGGGAAACCCACACAAAAAATTTCACATTCTAGGTTCAGTGGTTTAGGCTGCAGTTTTATATTTCAGTCAGTGTTCATTTTTATATATAGAAAATATTTTACTGGTGAACAAACAATATCTGCAGATGTAATACTGTGGTCTTACAACCTATATAAACATTTCCACTTTACCCACGATAACAAGTGATATTGCTGTCTGCATCTGTTGTGATCAATGAAACGTAGAAAAGAAAGAAAGAGAGAGAGATAGACATAGCAAGCATCACATATTACCTCACATCATTTGGGAGTTAGTATATGAACGTAATGTTTAATATTTTTCATGAGATTGAACAGACCTCGAAAACCTCAGCGATTTTTTTTTCAAACCCTTTACTGCCGTTTGTTGCAAATAATTTGAATAAGATGCACTTCAGCAAAATTAGCTCATACACAATTGAAAAATTGAGGAAAAAAATTAAAAGTAATAACAATAAAAGATTCCAAATCTGTTATACATGTTGATAAATCTCATCTTCAAATCTTGAGCTTCAAACCGAAATATTTCTAGATTTTAATTAATAAATTTTTTTTAACTCAAGCAACGTTAAGATACTGTACATACTGATGAAACTGTTCATAATTAGTATTATTTGTTTCACCAGGCATGACAAATAATAAATGAAATTTTTTTTTTCCTCCGAAAAAGTCAACATTTTAATCAAGTGCCAAGTGGAAGTTATGTTATGACACTGTTGTACTGATTTTTGTGTTGTTTGCTGACTAAAAGCATATGGGGTTTTACAATGTATTAATGCTGTACAGTTTGCCTGAACTTGGGCTTTAAGATGTTGCAGAAATGGTGCAACGGACATGCCAAGTCATTAATTGACCATGAAGGTGAGGAGGTGATGATTTGGCCTTACTCGGGTGAGATAGGGATGGTGGTACCATTGAATAGGGTAGCCAGTTTGAGTAGGTATTCTCACTGGGTCCAGTAATGTTCTGAGCTAGCAAAAACTTTGTTTGTTAGCACCGGTGTCAGGGCAGGCCAATGGATCGGGTTTAAAACAGTCGTCAAAGGGCCATTGTCTATGCCTTGAAAGTGATTGGTTTGAACCATAAGCAGAACTGAATGGCCAGAGTGTCACATGGCCTTAACAGGTCCACATTCTACCGTAAGGGTGCGGTATACCACAATTTTCATCACCATGTTTTTATTTTTCATGTGTACCAGATTTTTTTTCTTATTTTAAACATAAAATGTAACTAAATTTCACTCTTATGAAATTTTGTTTATCTCTCACAGTTTTCGTGTATTTTCTTGTTAAAGTCAAAATTTGCATGTTTCCGCTTTAAGGACTAAACTAAAACCAACTGACATACCCAACTGAAAATAATTCACAATGGTTAAAAACACAGCAGGCTACAATGTCACGTACATAAGAACAAAGAATATAAATATTTTGTAAGCTATATAAAAATGCTAAAATTTAAAATTCAAATTTGAAAAATTCAATAATTTCTTTAAAAATACAAAAAAATTTTTATTTTGTGGTTAATTATAGCTGAATTTGTAGCCCACAACATCAATATTCACTGTGAATTTTTTCAGTTTGGTAAGTGAGTTGGTTTTAGTGTCATCCTTACAACGGAAACATGCAAATTTTGACTTTAACAAGCCATTACGCAAAAAAATATGTGAGATAAAATCTTTACAAGAGGAAAATTTGGTCACATTTTGTGTCTAAAACAAGAAAAAAATAACTGGTACAAATATAAAAAAGTGACGAAAATTGTGGTATCTGTACCCTTAAGCTGATAAAACGAACTGCTTAAAATACTGTAACTCTTCCTTCATCCCGCTATCTTGAAGAAAAATTTCTAGGCGTGTGTACTAAAAAAATCCTCAAAGATTGGAGAATTAATTCAGCATTGAGCAACCTGCCTGTCCCTCATCCAAACTGCTTCTATACCAAAAATTGTCTGCCTAGCCTACCCAATCATATGTGGGTCTCATCCTGGAAACACCCTAATCTTCTCATACGGTAACTCTGCCTCGTACAGCTAGGTACCGATACCAAAGTCGCCTTTTGTATATGAAGATGGTGCGGGGGGAATTCTGTCCGAACCTTACACCCTTGCTGCTAAAACACTGTACCATCCCCACGTAGTGGTTGGAGCTGAAAGCTTGTTAGTAAGCACCTCTTTTTGTAGGTTCATAGACAATGTAGTCTGCACGTTCATGCTTTCTATTATCTCTGCCCCAAATATATACTAACATGGAATTAATTTTGAGTTATTAAGATGAATGAAAGTAATTTTTATGAAAGCTGCTATAAAAAAGTCACCAATGTTAAGGCAGTAATTATTCTTGATACTGTGTACTGACATCTGAAATTATCTTTGGCAACAAACACATTTTGTGAATATGTAGCCCAACAAAAGTAAATTAAGAGAGTATCATTAGTTTTAGAAACAGTGTGTAAGCAAACAGGACATCCATTCTGATAAACTATTTTCCCAGCTAACAGACATTTTTTCCTTGCCACAGGACAAATTTTTGCTCCTTGAAATTTGTAATGTGATTTCTTAAAACAATTTTACCATGTCTCGTGGATATTTTTAATCCTTGACATCCTTGAGGGGTGAAATGTATTTTAGGGCATTTGCATGGTTATCATCCTAAAGCATCTTTATGTAACAACAGGTTTGATAGATAGCAATTGTTTAGCAAAAACACATTTTGCGTCTTTGCATTTCTTCAGAGGTAGTCTTTAAAAAAATTTAAAATTCACATTTTTTACTTTATTATTGGTGTTCCATTGAAGTGAAAGCCTAAACAGACACAAGTGCTATATTGATGATTCATTGAAAACACATTTCACACACACATTATGAATTAAAAACACATTTCCCTGTTTGTTTACCCCTTATGGGTAGAATTAAAATAAAATCCTGAATGTGCTTTTTCCGGTATTTACATTAGCATCATCCTGAAGTTAAGAGTACTTTGATATCTGGACTGGTTCAACAAATATGAAGAAATAATCAAAATCTGATTTTACTCTTCATATCTTTTCACGGGCTTAGGAGTTGAATTTTGAGAAGTCTTGAAATTGCAACTTAAGGGGGAGTTTAGACACATTTATTGTGTTCTTACTTTTCGAGCCATAACATTTATTGAAATTGTATTATTAATATTTTCTCTTCGACTAAGCTTAGGATGTATTTTTGGTAAACTGCTTGACATAAATAACAGTGAAATTTTTCATTAATTTACTATGCAGAATCATTGCGAAACATTTTTGAAACTTAACCTATTATTCTCTGGCAATGATTATGCATGACAAATTAATGAAAGATTCAATTATCATTTATGTCAATCAGTTTACCTAGTATACATCCTATGCGAAGAGGAAATTTTGATAATATAATTGAAATAAACTGAAAATACAATAAAATTGTTGAACACCCTTGTTAAGACATTTATGTAAGTATCAAATTAAAGTGAAAACAAACATAAAAAACATACCTCTCCTTTTTACCCTTAAGATGTGAAGTACAGAAATCCTAAAATCACTTTTTGGGTATTTACATAATCATAATTTTGAAGTGAAAAATTGCTCTAGCTCACAAAATATTAAATAGGTATCAAGGAATAATCAACATATTTCATGCCTTTACACCCCTAAATGGCAAAATTTCGAAAATTCTTAGATTGCTTAGCATAAATTTCTATGAGTGTCTCATTGCCCTGAGAATCATAAAGCTAGCACGTCAGGTTCAAGCTCTTACAATAATTCATTGAAAACACTTTTCACTCACTTAGGGATCAAATTTTGAAAAATAATTTCTTAAAGTAGGCCTATGCCTACTACTTCAAGACTTCTCAAAATTCAACTCCTCAGCCCGTGAAAAGACATGAAAATTAAAATCAGATTTTGATTGTGTCTTTATATCTGCAGAACCAGTCCACTCTCAAAATTTTATATTGATAGTATAGATCAAACAGTTTGGGCTACACTTTGAAATGTCAGTCAGTCATACAAACACAGATTGTAGGCTGCTAGGTACCAACTTGTGTAATGTTGTAATATTCCCGGCACCTTTACCAAAATTGTGACTTAACTGACGACTCACAAATATGCAAATCAATAATTTTTCGTACATACATACCATCAAAAATGAAACTACAGTTGACAAGCTCAGTACAGACAAGGCAGGATATGCTTGAATGCTTTTAGAATGAACTCACCCATTTGTTTCAGTGGCAAGCCTGTGCTGTTAATCAAACCACCCTTTTTCACCATCTTGTGTAATTGCTGTCAGAATGTGTCAGTATTGGCCTCTGGACGTACAATAACCCCGGCCTCCTTTAAATCCTGAAGTAGTGCTTCCTCCCCCAAAGTTTGGAATCATACTGTGTGAATACCTGTTAAAGACAATTTTTGGGTTAGAGATGTTCGCTATTACATTGCCAGAACTCTCACTCACATATTTCAGGCACTCACACAGTAAAGAATAAAAGTGACCCATGGGTCTGCACAAAACGGGCACAAGGAGCAGAGTGATACAGTTACAAAAGTGATCTGCAAGACAGAACCTAATTTAAGTTTCCGTTGTAGAGAGTTCTCAGCAATATTTGCTGTGACCCTTCCATTGATGTTAATTTTTCTTTTCAAAATTTTCAACTTGAAACTTCTCGTGTATGTGCACAGACCACAATGGTCCAACCCTTCCCCCCCATCACACCCAGCTCCCCTCAAATAAGTACTATCTCATAATATCAGTATTCCATATTCCGACATATTTCACCTCTGAAAAGGTTGTCCGTAAATAGGATTGCGGAGAAAGTGCTTTTTCAAGAAGCCACGTGTGTTTAAAGCTCCAAACAATGGAACTGCCAGGCACATTTCTAAGAACAGAAATGTCAAAAAATGGAAAAGTTACACGAGATAGACTATAAGTGTTGAATGCCAGAAATACGTTGCAATCACAAGATGAATCCATGATAATTTGTTATGCACAAATTACATGACTTATGCTGTAAAACGCTAAAGAAGCAGGTGCACATTCCATTCCCAAAATGTAATTTCAACAACAATTTTAACAAAACAATTTTGTTAACCACTAACAAAAAAATTTAACAAACTCTTATCATAAATAATTTCTAGCAATCTAGTTACCCTCCCCATTCCAAAAATATAAAATCCTCTCACAGTCCGCTGCTGCCTCTGAATTCTCATATGCCATCTGAGGTTGTGCTGTAATGAAACCAGGAAACTTAGTTTTCGTAACTCATGGGGTTCAACATAAAATGTGCGGAGCAGCGCACAACCCAATATATACATCCCACTTGTAGGTCTACGAGCCAAGTGTCCATCCACATCCACATTATTCGACAAATTATTCCACTAGACTTTTTTGCGTGGAGTTAGAAGGACAGGAAGACACACCTGTCGCATACTCTGCAGGGCACTCTAAATGATAACCATCACTATTCAGAAGAATAGGTGTGGCAGCAACCATTAAGATTACAAAATAAAAATTCACCCTCGTGCAGTTTCGTGTGGTTTCAGTCTTGTGACTCAAAACATTTTGGTAACAGTGCACTGTTATTAAGAACTCTTGCATTTTAAACACTTGAACATAGATAAGTTGTAAAGCTTTGACTGACTCAGCACTGTCCTGCCTGACTGGACGTCTTTTATGAATCCAAAGCACTGTGTGCGACCTCAGTCCATGAAGGAAAAGGTTGGCTCAAAAAGGGCCATATAGGCGAGGAGACAGGGCGGTCGTGGAATGCAGCCTGCAACTTGGCAGCTGTGGCGTACCCGACACTGCAAGTTATTTTCATTTTGCTGTTTTACTGCAAGTGAGAATTTAAAAGAAAAATATTGTTTATTGTGAGAAAAGGATCTTGATTCAACCAAAATACCTCATTTTGTGTATGCTTAACATTTTCAAATATAATTAATTTGTGAGTACCAGTATGTAAAAACAGTAATGCTTGTTATAATTTTGCTAAAGATATCTGGAAATTCAGGTTCACCTCTTTAGCCATTACATTTTTCTAATTTTAATTTACAGTCCCATTTAAAAAATAATTTGATTATGATTGTGTCAATTTTTGCTATTTACAATGAAAATACATTTACTAGATTGCAAATACAAGATAGACAGCAAGGAAAACATTAATGTAGCTAACTTGATTTATCCACATTTATATTAAACATGTCAAACCTTACTTTTTAACCCCTTAAACGAAAAGAGGAATGTTGTAAGTTTGACGTGTCTGTCTGGAATCTTAGCTCCTAAACGAATAAACCAATTTCTAATAAATTTTTTTTTGTTTGAAAGGTGACTTGATTGAGTGTGTTCTTAGCTATGGTTCAAGGAAACCTGTTCAACCATTTAAAGATCATCAGCTCTTTTCTAGTTTTTTAGTGATTGTGAGCAATTCTAATGGCCTGATCAATTTGAAATTTAGTATCCTGTGAGTTTTTTTAAATTTGTAATTCAAGTCTTAACTTGTTTTTGTAGTGAAATCAATGTTTCCTTGGTGTTGAACTTACTATAGAATCAATCATTCTTAATATCTGACATACATTTTGTAGCTTTAAAACTTATTTGTTAAAAAAAAACATACAGGCAGTAGCAAATGTGTTTCTCTCTGTGTGGGAGGTGATCCTTTACAACAAAATATGACAAAAACGTACAGACAACTTATGGCCTAAAGTTATTAAGGGAGGCACACACCCTTAAAGTAAGAGGTTTGGGAATGCTTTTGTGTACATAAATAAGAAAGCATGCGATATTGACCAAATTTTCGTATAACATTTATGTGGAAAAAACTGTTTGTTTGCATTTTGTAAAATCAACCCTCTAACACTGCAAAAATTAGTAAAGACATAATTGTAATTGTTCAAAAAGTGATACCTGTAAATTTTAATCAACATTATTTGATATATTAAGAAAGAAAAGGTTGCCTTTATGTGACTCTTAAGACATTGGTTCTAATTGAAATTAATTTTGTAGTCTCTCTAGCGTTCGTTAATATCGCCTGCCTCTATGCAACCTGTGTAACGTAGCTAGGCAGTCTATCTATCAAATTTGTTCAGTTGGCATTTAGCCACTGTATGTAGTGTCAGTGATCGCACATTCGCTGAGTAACAGCTGTGAAATAGTATCAATACTGTAATAATAATGATATATCAATAATAAAGACACGAACATAACTTTGTAAATTACATAAGTTTATTACAAGTACTGTTCTTACAACATCCGTTAGTACAGTATTTATGTTCACTATGTGTTGCACCTTTGTTTAAAGAGACGACCATGTTTAGAACTTTTGAAATTATATTATATATGTTAATATATATTATATCAATTGTATCAAGATCTCTACAGATACTTACCATACACAATTTTTCACTGATGTAGTGTCAATGATAAAAAAACACTGTTATTGCAACACCAGTCACAAAATATTTTAGCAACTCCATCAATCATGTATAAGCCTTAATTTTTGTAACTTTGAAAGTTCAGTCACTAAATCAGATTTCGGACACATTTTCTAGGTGGATGTGATTGTATAATTGGCGAAATCGGTGAGAATGCAACACCCAATGTTGATATTTGACACACATACTGATAAGCAAATTCTTGCCAGGTTCAAAAACAGATTAAGCTAGTTATGTTGAAAAGCAATTATTATTTATAATTTTTAAATCTATTTGATCATACATGTATTTTTTTTAATACTATACATTTCTTAGTTATAATTTCAAATTCAAGAACAATGAAGAACTGCAGAATCACAGTACTTGATTTATAAGAAAACATATAACATAAAAATGGCATGGAAAATACAAACTGCGTATAACATAAAATGGCATATAATATATAAAGGGCTCATATTATATGTAAAGGACATATAAATCAATGGTATGTATTAATTGATAATATTACGCAAAAGAAACTGTGCAAAGTTAATAGAAAGTCAATTTTAGACTGAAGTTTTTGCCAACTTTTAGAAAAGAAATTTCCCCAAAGTGACAAATTTCTGGTGCACAAAATATAGTACAATTGATTGAGGCTAGATATTTGCGTACCAATTTCGAAAAATGTTTCTTAGTTTTTTGTGTTAACTTCCAAAAACATAAATTCTGAGCAGTCAAGAAAGTGAACATGTTATAAATGCTATGATTTCATTCAATTCTTTTGAATTCAAATGGAAGGCTTTATTTGCTTGTAGAGTTTAACTATAATCCGGATGAAGATTTCATGATCCTCTGTTTTATTCTGCTGCTGATCATCAGTACAAATTCATAATAGTTATTTCAAATTCTAATTTTCACAACCATCTTTCAACCTTGCCCCATAACTGCCACTTGGCTACGAGTAGCTTATGTATTGAGAACTACAGCTTCTCACATTATTTTCTCCCAAATCTCAATATAGTGAAAACGGTCCAGGGTTCACTTGTGGTGTGTGCCCTGTGCCCTGCAGTAGAAGTGGAACACAGCATTACTGCAGTTGTAGCTCCCTCGATAAAGACCTGTACAAAACGTTGGTCAAGTTTATTTGTTCATCTTAACATTCATAAGTTCCAGTGTACTCTCTTCACATCAGAATTCATGTTGTCCAACTTTGGCACAAATGTCAGAAGCACACACCTTACTGCTTGACAACAAAGTGCAAAAATAGCTTGTACATGGATTTCCATAGTTTCCTGATATTTTAAGTTTTAAACTTACAAAACATAGTACTATTTGTTCCTTGATATCTTAGTGTCCCCTATAGACTGGTACAAATGAGAGAAAAAAAAAGGATGAGGGGTTGGAACACTGTCTGGGTACCCCAGCCTAGCTACGGTCATGAGAATACAAAATACAGGACTTGAGAGGTTTTTTTATCCATACAAAACCAGCAGAATGCCCACGGCTCTGCTCGCGTATGTTACTCTCAGTAGATAATATTTGCTTTAGTTGAAAAACCTCTTTGTACACCAGATCGGTAATTCAGTCATCAAATGTTAGAATGACAAAATTGCTAGTAGAGCTAAATCTGCAGCAGCTGTCTGCAGCTGTACACACGAAAAGCAGTCTTAAGATTGTCCCTGCCAGTAACAGCGACTTTGCCTGGACAAAGTTGATGTTGTAGGGTAATTACAGACTCTTAAATGTAAGAGGGTAACCAAATGAAATATGTAATTTACGTGGTACGAAAACTGATTCCCCCCCAACACAACCATTGGTGATGGTGCCCTCAATTACATATAGTACAGTACTTGTTTTTCAAAACCTTCACTTGAAGTTAAGTGCCATTACGCAGTTTGGGCGGGATAATGTTTCGCAGAAATATAAACATATTTGGTTCCCCAACCTTGAGGTTAGTGAGGTGGTATATGTGGGCAGATGCTAGACTCGGCCTTAGTTGATAGTGCACTGCATAATCAATTTTTTTTACTTTTGAAAGACTTAATCCAAATTGCACTAATTTAATCTGTTTTGCAGTTTTTGTGTGTCAGAATTGCACATTTACACAGCTTTAATTATATTTGAGGCAAGAATCTTCGGAACAATAGACCGGAGCTACAAACAGCTGCGCCGCATAACGTCGAAATTATTAATAATTTCGTAGGCTCATAGGGGTTGTACAACAACACGTCTCGAAAGAACTGTAGAACGAAACTCATGTATAATTTATTTCTCGCTGGTCGTACTTGCTTTTTATATCATCTGCCTTTAAAGCTTACAAAATAAGTTTTCTTCTTAATAATTGAGTTATCTTACAAAATAAAAAAACTTGCACAACTTTTATTAGTTACTTACGTAAGCATCATTCTGATGCGAACAAACCTCAATATCTCTACTGGTTAGTTAAGTATCATTGATTAATAGAAAACAAATTTTATGCCTTTTCGCCCCTTTCAAATTTTGAAAAATCTTAATTTCTCACCTTAATTATTTGTTCAAGTATCCAAGTGAAGTGAAAATCATGACGATAACTTGTTCAGTCAAAACAAAATTGATCATTCATTAAAAATAACATATAACCTCTGTACAGTACTGGGGGAGGGGGGTGGGTTCAAATTTTCGAAAATCTTAAAACATTTTAGCAGTCACTTACCTAATCATCATCCTGAAGCAAAAATAAATGGAATATTTCGAAGGGTTCTATATATATTGAAGATTTATTAAAACACTTTCCAGGTTTTTTCACCTCCTAAGAGACAATTTTGAATCCTTTAAACACATTGTAGACTACTTTACTGGTGTCACTTGGATGTGAAAAACTCAACAATAGCCAGCTGGGTTCAAGATATATCGACAATTATTTAAAAACACACATCATCTCTTTTCACACAGTTTCACCTCCTTAAGGGGAGAATTTTGAAAACTCGTGAAATTACTTTTCAGGTATTTGAGTAAACCTCAATCATAAACAAAAATCACGTCAATATATAAATAAATATCAATGGGGTCGGTATATATAGATTGTGAATCGAAAACACATTTTACCATTTTTTTTACCTCTTTAGGGATGAATTCGGAAAATATATTTAATGGAATTATGGATATTTACATAATCACCAATCTAAAGCAAAGAGCGTTTAAATTTCTCGAGTGATTTGATATATTTGGAGGAATAATCAAAAACACATTCAACATATTTTCACCTTCTTAATTAAAGAATTTCGAAATGTCTCGGAGTCCTGTCATTTGTATACGTACCGGTATGTAATTGAAGTAAAAATCACGACAATAGCCAATTGTGTTCCAGTGATATAGACTGTTTGGGGTTTGAATTTCAAAAAACGTAAAACTACTTTCTGGATATTTATGTAAGTAACATTTTAAAGTGAAAACGAATTCTCTAGCCCGAAGGATTCAATAGATATCGATAGTTTATGGAAAACACATTTATGATCTTTTCTTCCCCTTAAATGTTGAATTTAGAAGAATCCAGAAATTGGCATTTTTATGTGAAATATCACGATGATAAGTCAAGTTCGAGCTCTATCAACGTTTCTTCGGAAATACACTTCACCCATGTACACCCCCTTTGAAGTCGAATTTCGAAAAATCCTTTCTTAGTGCTCGCCTACGACCTGCGGGGAAACCGCACAACACATTGCACGATTCTAGGTCCAATGCTTTGGGCTGCAGTTTGATATGTCACTCGGTTGGTCGGTCAGTCAGTCAGTATGAATGGCTATTGATATAGTACTTAATTATTAATGTTTTGTAATTTGTTGCACTATTCTTACCATTATTTTACACCAATATTTAAGTGAACTTCATGCGCATTACTTATATTTGGTACAGTTACGAATTTCTTGGAATAGTATGATGTTCCTTTTTACTTCAATAAGATTGGTTATATCAGTTTACTTAGGCTACTCTTAAGTTATTTTGATTACATTTTAGGTGGTTTATTTAAAAGACAATTATTTTTAGACCAAAATGTTGTCATATCATTATATCAGTAATTGAATTATGTTAGCTCATATTGATGTCAACTGTAAGATAATGTACATCAAGCTCGACCAAAATAAATAAATGACTTAACAACAATAAATCTGAGCGCAGATAAAACTCTCTGCAGTTCTTCACTTATTGACATTGCTGGCTGAAACCCATCACACACAGCTGAATGATGATAGGACTGTATGAGAAGTGAGACTGGTGCAAGCAAGCAAAACAGACTGGGTAAGAGACACGATTTGTTAGACATGCTATTGTTACCGTCAAGTTTCTCTTGTTTCTGTTTAACCTAGAGTATTAATTTTTTTATCTAGTGTTTTTAACTTACTGTAAAAATTGAAGTGGTGGAAGGAATGTGGTTGTGAGGTGGTGAGGATGTGCAATATTTTGAACCTTAAAAAAATAGTTAAAGTACAGGAAAAAAGTTGCAGATTCAGCAATTTTTAAAAATACAAAAGTTTTTTACTGTGAGTATTTCTAATATCAAGTTACGTAGTCCATGGCGTGTTATTCCACCGTGAATTATATGGTTTAAGTAAGTTAACTGGTTTTCAATATTTACATGGCAGCATAACATGCAACTTTTGTCTTTGACGAACTGTTACGAAAAAACTAAGTTGTTTCGTAAGAAGAAACCCTACTCACAAGTATCGTCTACAAAACTAAAAGTCGTAAAAATATAAAATGTTGGTACTAAACACACTTGAACAGCCTTAAGGAGACCACCTGGGAGAACATATTTTGCGTGCTCGTGGACGACACAGCGTGCACATACCCCTCACCTCCTCACAAGTATCGTCTACAAAACTAAGATCCATATGAATATAAAATGTTGGTACTAAACGCACTTGAACACCCTTAAGGTGACCACCTATGGGAGAACATATTTGCGTGCTCGTGGACGACACAGAGTGCACATACGCCTCACCTCATAGCCTCTAGAAGCAAGTCACTTACCTGGCATGCAGTCTTCTCACCATAACTCGCCTATATGAGACATTCTGTGGTGACCGCATCATTTTGTGCCTTAATATTAAATTGGAAGGGTGTATTGCACACGCCTATAATTTCTAAAAAGTTTCAAGCCAGGAATTTTATACCTAAAAATACCATAAAATCACCTACTTTTGGCATTGTTGAAATAAACTTGTTAGAGATAAATGGAGGACCGGAAATTGTTACAGACGTGTGTAACGTTATTTGGATGTTGTTCATAAGAAAAAATAACTTCCACACGCTAAGACGTTTTCAAATAAGCTTGTAACGGCCAAAATTTAATAATCGGCCGTGTTTTGAAATTGATGTTTAAATTTTGTAATAATTGCTTACTTTGCATTTAGAAGCATAGAAAGTCCCAAATATTATTTATTTTACATCACGTGATTACGAGAGCAACGCCTGATTGGTTGGAATTTTCCGGCAGTCGGCAGTCCTGCAGTTGAAGATAAAATTCACCATCTCTGACTGCTCAACCGCAGACTGCGATTTGTGAATACACATTTTTCACGCAAATATTAATATAATATAGCCGACTGCGGACTGCCAACTGCGCATTGTGAATCGCGACCGGTTGAGCATTCGTCTAGCAATTTCGAGAACCCACGGTAAACCAATATCAGAATGATCGGGACCGGGAATCGAACCAGGGTACTCCCGAATGCGCCTCCAACGTGTTACCGTTGCTCATCACATCTCGGTCTGTACGTTTGGAGCGCGAAAAACGAATTAACGTTTTGAGCTAACAACGCGAAATATAGTTTAAACAATGACTTTGTTTTTCTTCGTTGTGTTGTCCCAAGTCGCATCCAAGCGGCTGGCACTAAAAACCACATTCTGCCCTCCTTTCTCCTCCACCACTAAAAATGCCAGATCGTTTTAGTTGGGCACGCAAGGTCGTAAAAAGTTTTTTACGAGGCTGGTCGAGCATGAGCCAGCACGATTGGGCTATGACTGGGAAACGGAGAGTAAGGCATCCGAATTCAGGCGTACCTCCTTCCGGACGGAAAAACCTTTGGTTTACGACTTCCTTTTGTGGAGTCTACGATCCGCGACCTGGGAGGAGATACATAAAGCAGTGAAGAGCCTTTCCTGATATCGTATGTTCTTTTCGTACCAGTACTCTTCTTGGCACAGCGAGAACTGTAACTTAATATGGCTGGCGCCTAGAGAAAGGCTAGTACTATCCACGGTCGTAGAAGAACAGGTCTGGACACTCGCCTATCTAACAATGTATTTTGCTTGACCCCCTTGTTGTTTGGCTGTAGTTCACCAAGTTACCGACAATATTATGTTTTATTGGCGCTGATGTTAGGGTGGTCGGACTAAACTCCGCCCACTTCCTTTCCGCTAAGATAAACAATTTATCAAAACGTATTTTTTATGAATTTATGAAATACTTTCTTCACTCACAAATGTAAGAAAAGACTCCAGCAATCTTTATTTACTTTATAAATTTAACAATGGAAAAAAGTGGACGGAGTTTGAGTCCGACCGCCCGAATTACAGAGCCAAAAAGTACGACATTCCCGGTAACTTGACGAACTACAGCCAAACAACAAGAGGGTCAAGCAAAATACATTGTTAAATAGGTGAGTGTCCAGACCTGTTCTTCTACGACCGTGGTCTGTACTATCACACAATAAACAAATCTCCTCGTTTATTCTGTGGTACTATCAAGCCTCGGCTGCAATAGACGCAGCACATTAAGAGTACGTGGTATTTAAATAAACGCTGAATACATATATTAATTTCTAAGGTTTGTTTAAAGTCAACAAGAATAAAATAATCAATGCCAATCCTAGGTAATGGTATTTTCCAACTTAATGAGTAAATATTTGTCCAGAATTACTAATCGTTACAGTGGAAATAATTTTGTTTAAAACGCTGGCTACAACTATTGACTAGGATTGCTGTTTAGCAAATTGGCTTCGCGAAACCTACAGATAATGATAAATGCTTTTAGCGTTGAATTATGTACCGCGCCTTACTTACCACAGCTCACTCATAGACACTAGACACTCGCACAGCACAAAACTGTAACCTACAATTGAAACGTCAGAAAAACGGATGTTGTTAAAATGAAAAGAAGCAACACCCGGTAAATAATACACGTGTATGTTCGCATCACTGGTTCTGTATGTTTTTATTGCTACCGCCTCTTGTAAAGAACTGTCTCGTTTATTTTTAAAAATATGAAATCGAGTAAACTCATTTTCTTAAAACCGCAGCAACTGCTGTAAAGCCTTGAAAACAATCACATTTCGAACAAAATAGTGGTTAACTTCGGCGCGAACGTCTACAAAGGTTAGTCAAAATATTTCTCATTTTCAGCCACGTTTATTTTCACTTGAACCTTGGTGGCATCCATGTTATGACTGTCCACGCACGGCAGAGAAATTTTATGAGTTGCTGTATTTCATGTGCGTCGTTTCTGTGCTATATTTCTGTGCGTGTGCTGTGCGCGAACGTAACGAGAACCGCATGAACACATGCTATCTACTTTCTGTACGTGAGCTCATGTACGTTCCTAAAGGCTCCGCTACATTGATTTCACATAGAATACAGCACACGTACAGAAAGTTCAATCCAAGGTGTTTGGTGTGACACGCTGCAATTACAAATTGCTAGGGACAGGAAAATTTCGCGAATTCGATTACCTACACGATAGAATTCATTGTACTATGCATACTCAAGTCTCGTCTATTCGTTCACTGTCTGCTGTTCCACTGAGTAGCAGGCAATGGATAAATGGTCGGGGCTCGAGTATGCATAGGATAGTTGATTCCAACATACAGGTAATTGAATTCGCGAAATTTTCCTGTCCCTACAAATAGCACGCGCACAGCAAAATATAGCACAGGACCGGCGCACAGAAATTTGGACAATATCCTATAATCCTGTAGGCTTTGCGCCGTACATCGTGCGTAGCCAATCAGAACATGGATACCACCTTGTTCAAAAGAAAATAAACACGTGTGAAAAGGAAACTAAATAGATTTTAACCTTTGTAAAAATTTGCTCCGAAGTAAGTAACTGTATTTGTTCGAAATGAAATTGTTTTGAAGGTTTATAATAGTTACTGCAATTTTAACAAAATGAGGTCACTCGATTTTGTATTATAAAGTAAACAAAAAATTTGTTTAAAAAAGGCGGTAAAAATAAAAACATTCAGAATCAGTGATGCCAATACACACACATGAATTATTTACCAGTATAGCTTGTTTTCGTTTTAACAACAACATCCGCTGTTTCTGTACGTGTGCTGTTTCAATTGTAGTTTGCAAGGGCTTTACGTATATAAAAAAAACAATACAAAAGATTTTTGTATTAAACAAATTTCTAAAAGTAACAAAAATTTTCCAAATTTCAGAAATTAAAAAAAAAAAAAAAAAAAAATACAAAACATATTATGAATGGGTTTTTATATACGCAAAGCCATAGCCAGTGACATGTACTTTCATTGTGTTGATTGGTTTTCGGGGGGCGTATGAACTAAAAACATACAAACTTTGATTTTGAAATGCCATCATGGAAAAAGAGGATTATATACTCCCAAGTAGACGTTACTAACACTTTCGTACAAATTAAAAATATTAATTTTTCCTCTGGAACGCCCTTAAGTTTCGAATCCCTAAGAATACATTTTTCTACCATGTGAACCCTCACCCCTCAACCATATGAACCCCCCCCCCCCCTTTAATGTTATTTGATATAACAGTAGCTATAAGCATGGCGGCTGTAGATAGCAGTTTTATACCTTTCCCGGAAGAAAAACAAATCAGTGTTCCCGTAACAGTTACGGAGATAAGAGTATACCATCAAGCACTGCATTTTCCAGTCCGACAGCTCGGCTCTGCGGTTAGAGTTTCTTGTTGCTGAGCTAAGGGTCACTGGTTCGATTCCTGACCGAGGAGGTCAATATTTGCGGTTGCCTCTCTGGATTCAGGACTGGGCGTTATTTTCTAATGTAGGGACTCGAGTGAGACTGCCATCATGTTTGTAGTGAACCGTACGACATACACATGCAGCTCTTCTCAGAACAGAAGTCGCAACTATGGATGGGTCCTGTTTGATGAAACGGCCCGTTATTTGTTGTTGTACCACGTCCGTGGTTATTCCCGGAACTGGCAGTCTGCTGTGTTAATAACTCAATTACTCGTCTGCGTTTCCGTGTTGACTTACGCCGCAATCGGAAACGTGCAACTGTTTACAAACTTCCGCTCATGGCGTGGCCCTCCAGCTGCTCACGCAGCGTGGCTGTTTTGTTTGTCTGCTTTTCGAACGAATATTGCTACCGAAGTGTGTGTTTCTAATGAGTTACTGTTTAAACAAGCGGCATTAATGTTATGTAACCGTAGATGTGACGATACGGTAACACGTTGGACTTGCGATCGTTAGGAACCGGGTCCGATTCTCGGTTCTCGGTTGTGGCCGTCCGTGGTATTCTGTTTTCCCGAAATCGCTCCAGGCGAATGCTGGGATCGTTCCTGAACAAAGACCTCCATTTCCTCTCTCAGTTCCTTGTCTCTAACGACCTCGCTGTTGAAGAGACGTAACGCCAAATAAAATAAAATATATTATACATATATTATATTATTATAAATATATTATTTTCTTATACAAAATATTATACACATTATGTACGGATGCATGACAGACGAGGTCAAAAATGGACACAACGTTAATTAAAAAAAAAAAAAAAAATGAGGGGCTGAGATTCATACTGGTGTACGTCACAATTATTATGTAGTGTCGGTTTTTATTCATATTATTCACATTTTACAAAATAATATTCTGTAACGAATACTTCACTCTTAATTTATTTTCTGAATTCCATTTGAGTATTGCAAGAATGTACTGCATTTTGCATGTGATTACAAAAAAATTGTTTACGAGGAAATTATTTTAACTGACTTATACCAATATAAATCCAAGCCCCTCAAACGTTTGCCCAAGTTCCGAACTAATTTGTCCTGAAATAATTTGTCGTCCTACGATTTGGAGAAATGATTTTAGGACAAACGGCGTGACATCAAGACAAACAGCATCTGTACATAGAATGTGTAGAGACTTTAAAAATTCGCGCCTTCTCTGACATGCAGGCTAGCCTTGAAGTATATATGTCAACTGAAGCAGACCGCAGTTGCTAACTGGCCGCTCACAGACACAGTTATACCACACGATTATAGCTGCATCTAGTTACTTCAATTTTTATTGGTTCAGCACCTTCCTGGAAGTGACGTCGAAGAGATCACTGACCAATGAGCATTTAAGAAGAGACTGTCATTTTACACCGATTTATAACTCTTACTTATTATATCCTCTATGGTCAGAGATGTCTTCAGTGACTTCTACTATTAATATTATTGGCTATAGGTGGTTGTTTACGTCATATTGGTAGGAATACGGAACAATACGTCGTGCTAAAGGAATTTTTAAATAGCGAAATTCTATCACAACATTAATTCTGGAGTCTACTTTTTCGTTCCTTTTGTTTTGACGTGTTTTCCGAAGTAAAATGCAAACGCTAAATAGTTTTCTGTAAAGGTAAATTTTATTCCGAGATATTTTCTGAAGCATCAACATATTGTAAATCAGGAATTGACGTAAATTACTTGAAAATACACAGTTCATGCACTCTGTGTGGTTATTAATTTCATGCGCTTAGAATCACTTAACGACAATTGTAGTTGGTATTAAAGAGTTTTAGTGGGCTATTGCATATCATTTTTTTATGTTGATGTAAGAAGGTCATACACATTACATATCTATTGTCGTTCGTTAAGATATGCAAGGTTGCGGGTTGCGAGTTGCTATAGAGTTGTTGATCAGAGTTAGTTGGAGTTTAAACTGTCTCAATAATTGTGCGTTTTCTTTTAAAGCGCCACCTGAGAATTTTCATACATGTTATTTTACGAATAGCCATTGTGTGATGTAGTGAGCCTTAAATAATGTATATTCTAATAATGTAACGCATTTTTTGACAATATTGAATTGAACTTTACATTTCAGCAAAATTTGGAGAGCCTTAGAAAATATACGATGTTAAAATAATATCGACCTTCAAAATAAATTTCTAATAAAAAAAGTTATTCTATGATTTGCCATTTGTGTTTTTTTTTTGTACAGCGCGTACACAGGCTAATACACCACAAGGAGCATAAGAAGGAAATGTTTTATATAAGTTACTGAAGCAGCAACATCTACTTTTTGATGAAGCAGTCAAATCTGGCAATCTGACAAAGATAACTAGCATATGACGAGGATGCCCCATTTGACCTTGCCTCACCCCAAACGTTGTAAACGACCTTTCGCCCACCCTGGTGTTAGTTGATAATACTCAATATGGATGTTCTAGGTTATGTGTTTCCAACGGATGGACGGTTATTTGTAAACGCGGACACTACTGTACTGCGGCAAAAACGTGCGTGCATTTAATACCGTTGTAAGATATCAGGGCGTTATTATCACGTCGAATGTCTAGAACTTGCACCTTGAAAGACGTAAAATATTTAACGAGGCTAACGAAGTAAAATACTTAAAACGAATATCAGTGATATTATTTTAAAAATACAAACGCGCTTTTCAAACACGGAAACAAATGTTTATTATTTTAGTTAATACATACGTATTAATTTGATTTATTTAGTCATTTCACGTGATCTCGCACAGCACAAGACCTTGGTAGAGTGAGTGAGATCGAGGTCTTTACCGGTGGTGAGGGGTGACATGAGGAATGAACGGGAGAACCCCGAGAAAACCCGACGACCAACGGCATCGTCCGGCACGATTCCCACGTGTGAAAATCCGGGGACCGACCCCGCCGGGAATCGAACCCGGATAGCCTTGGTTGGAGGCGAGTAATCTGACCACTTTTTTTTCCGCATCATCACTGCACCAAACATTCCCCCCTTTAATGTGACTTAGTTTGAGTGACCCCAGTAATTTTCGTGAGACAATTTGTATAGTGACAATTTTTGAGACCCAAATGGACAAACACAAATTTACACCCAGCCAGACCTGGGAATCGAACCCAGAACCCCCCGCACCAAAGCCGGCCGCTCAACCAACTGAGCCACGGGGGGTCAGCTTCCACTCGGCCACCGCGGCCCGCATTGGTAAAGGTACACGAGGGGAAGGGGGAGGAGTCGGCCAAGGCCTGTTTAAGGAACCATTCTAGCATTTGCCTGGAGCCATTTTGGAAAACCCTGTAAAACCGAATTCAGGACGGCCGGAGCCTATGATTGAACCCGGATACTCCCGAATGTAAGGTAAATTTTACCACTGCTCCGCCGTGCTCGGTGGCAAATAAAGTTTTCGAGTGTTAAAGTTGTTTATTTTTTTCCTTCTTCTACTTACGTGGATATTTTCATTACGGCAACTTAACCGGGAACTTTAATAATAATAATTAAAAAAAAAAAAAATAATTTGGAAGTCGTGTTTTGCCGGAATCACATAGACACTTCCTAATAGAAATTACATTGATCTTATTCGACTCGGAATAAAATTTACGCTAAAAAGTTGGTGTGTGCGTTTATTTCCACATTTCGGAATGCCAGTAGGCAGGCTTAAAATACATTACAAATAAACGGAAAAATCTGAAATACTGTAAACATCTGTGGCTGTCATACTGTTGGTTAGTATGTAGTGGCAATTAACTATTTATGTGTAGTTTTTTTTTTTTAAGTATTTGTCGAATGGCAGCCAAACTAGTGTTTGCAATAACGAGAATTTTTAGTGCTCGCTTCTGTAGTGCCTACTCAATTCCCACGTTCCGTCAAGTGAAGGGGCTGCAGAAGGGCGGTGCAACAACGATATACCGCAAGGGAAGAAGGGTGTGAGTATGTGGGGGCGGGGGTGGGTGGTTCGCGTACGTCAATCGACCACGCAGACTGCGGTGTGTTCTGGTAGGAGCACGCACTACACACGTGCGTGCGAGCAAGGGAAACTAGGCCGAGAGATATCTTGTCGATCGTTACAACTGCCGGCTAAGAAGGCCATGCTAAGTACTTTGTTTCACATTGGTGAAAAATAATTCAAAACGTTTTTAACGGAATGCTTTGAAAAAAAATTCTAAACCAAGAACAATAATATGATACACACATTAAGGGGTGTTTGTGGGAAACTATTTTCCATTGAAAGAATTATATGTCCTGTTGCTAACATCGTAGGAAGTTATATAAGTGTCAAATAATGCATTGTTCAGCTCAAACAAACGTCCGTAGAATGCACTTGGTGTAATTCCATAACTGTTGACATGGAGAATGATACAAGTGACATTTGAAGTAACATTTCCCTAAAATTTTTCTGTGACAGCTCTTTTCATACATACAATCTTGTAAATAAATGTAACACAGCATTCGAATAATTATAAAATAATTTGTGACAGGCTTTTTTTTTTTTTTTTTTTTTTTTTTTTTTTTTTTTTTTTTTTTTTTTTACTATTTGGCACTTTGCAAAATAATGCATCTATCGTAACCAAAAAATAATTTTCCTTAATTTCGGCTTAATTTCGTATAGCATTTGGTTGCAATTTAGGTGCAACGATTAGAAAAATTAAATTAGGTACAAATTATGGTATACTTGTGACAAAACAATGCAAGGATTCTTCGATATGAAAATTATGTTGCTTTAAAAATACATGTTACAGATCACTGCAACCGGGCCTCAAAGCCGACCCAAGCGCTCTAATGTTTCTTGGCGAGTATCACTCCCTCCATTCTCCTCCCCAGTGACAGCTGGTTCTTGGAAAGTTTCTTGCAGCTGTAGCTGACGATGAAAAAATTGTCATTGGACTTACGCCACTGCAGCACTACGTCGCCAAAGGAATAATAACAATAAAAGTAAGAAACATAATTTGACTGTATGCAACATAGTACACATAAATGAGATAAGAAGTGGCAATGCCCATAAGGAAACATGTCAAGTCAAAGGATAAGTAAATAAATACAAAGTTAAAATCGAAATCTGAAAATTTTCTAACAATCTATGTATGTGTAATCTTCTTTCCCCACGGTAACTGCCTGTGCTGTCAGTTTTATATGTTTTTCTGTGCGTTATTTTTTTTTTACTTTATTTCTAATTATTTATGCGACTGAACGTGGTTACTTATGGTTTTTTTACGTTTTGTTTCCTACGTTTTATAAACAATTTTGGAATATATGTGACGGTTTGACGGGTTAAAAAAATAACATTCGCAAAAACGTCATGAAATTTGTGCCTGTGGTTATAGGGCGGTTCACATCAGTTTTCAACGTATTTTTTATTTTTATGTTTGTACCAGATATTTTTTTCTTATTTTATACATAAATTGTGATTAAATTTTCATCTTAGGAAATTTTTGTATCGCTCATAGTTTTTGCGTAATAAGTCGTAAACGTCAAATTTTGGACTTTACGGTTTTGAGTACGCCACTAAAACCAACTGACATACCAAACTGAAAAAATCCACACTATATAACAATGTTGTAAGCTATGATTTGACATACATAAAAACAAAAATATATATTTTTTGTATTTCTAAACGTAAATAAGATCCCGTAATTCACCAATCTCACAGCCATCAGTTTAAATATGAAACAATATCACATAAATTATTTCTGATTTATTAATTTTAAAGATAACTCTTAAGAATAAATATTCATGAAATTACTTGAAAGGATGTTGCGATAGTCAGGGATATAGGAAAAAAAATTACGCATATATATATATGTGTGTGTGTGCGTGTGTGTGTGTGCATGTGTGTGGGTGCATAACGTCAAGGTCAATTCTTAGTTACAGTTCAGATTTTAAACACAAAAAGTGGCAAATTTTCTGATATTTCATAACAGATGTCATGTAGACTAATATTTATTGGGAGTTATCATAATTTTTTTCCCACGAGGACTCCCCAGTTAAAACTGCGCAGTTGTAATTTTGCTAGTTATAACGGTTTTCCACATGACAATTTTTTAAACTATACGGGGATGAATAAAACAAAAGGAAATAATGACGTAGGCAGGAAATATGGCTTAATGTCTTGTCGAGATTGGAATCATAGCAAACTGAAATAATCGCTAACGTTAACGGGTGAAGGGGAGGGAATATACCATGGCCCGTAATGAGGACCCATTTCAGCATGATTACGGAAAACCATGAAAAGCCGGGAAAAAAAAGACCTACCCTGGAATCGAGTGTTCTAGTTCGGGAAAATATTTGCTAGTGTTCATTGTAAACTAAAGGCAGTTTGGGATGAAGTGAACACATAAAAAAGCCCTGCTAAGGTTCTATTTTCAGCAAAATTCGTAATCTTTCCACGCATAACGGTTAACGAAGGGAAATGTCTAACCTCTCTGGACACGTCCAAAGATGTTTGTGCCTGTAAGATAAATTATGCAATTGTCAGGAACATATATAGCTTTATAAAAAAAGTTTGTTATTTATATAAAACAAATAGTTATGTCGATTTTGGTTGCTTTTGCTTCAGTTTGGTTGTATTTAGTTAGAGGAATACACGGAACTATATTGCGTAATTTCGCAGCCAACCGCATCAGTAAGGCAACTAGACTTAATTTAGAATTATATGCAGCAATGGCTAGTAAAATTTTTCAAAGGATAAATTTTTAGTGCTCACTTTACACCGAACGACCTTCATCAATACCAGCGTGTGGGATGGTATTACATAGTACGCCTGAGGTACAGGCAATACGCCACCCACTCGCGCGATACAAGTTTCAGGGAAGAGATGATTGGCTGCTAGTACCACGCACCGGTGCTTTTGTGATTAAACAACCACAAAAATTGGTGGATTTTTGGCCCCGTGTAAATTGGAAATCGTTTGCTTGTGCATGCGTCAGTATTTGTACATGGTCTTGACGAAATTAATGGGACTACATCGTATTCTGTGTGTTAGAATTTTATTTATTCATGTACCGCTTTTATACGATTCGTACTGCCCACGAACACTGATCACGAAATTTCTTTCCACCAACACAGAGCTGACATGAGTAATATATGAATAAAACATACCTTGCATCATTGGTCTCTGCAGATATATTTTTCTGTTACGTATGCCATGATTAGCGATATATTTTATGCATGTGTAAGGAAGTGGATAAAGCGTGAATGTAAGGCAAGATAATTGGACTTTACATCTCGTCGACAGCGAGGTCATTAGAGAAGGCGACACACAACTTTACATAATGATAGGAGCTGGGAGAGGAATCGGCCATGGCCTGTGTTATGGAATCATACCAGCATTCGCCTGTAGCACGGCCGTAGAAGAACAGGTCTGGACACTCGCCTGGAAACTTAACCCCCTTGTTGTTTGGCTGCAGTTCACCAAGTTACCGACAATAATGTGTTTTATTGGCGCTGCAGTTAGGGAGGTCGGACTCAAACTCCACCCACTTCGTAAACAATTTATCAATACGTATTTTATATCAATTTATGAAACACTCCCTTCCCTCACACATTTTTCTGAAAAGGCTCCAGGAATCTTTATTTACTTTATAATGTTAACAATGGGAAAAAGTGGGCGGAGTTTGAGTCCGACCACCCGGATTACAACGCCAAAAAGTACAACATTCTCGGTAACTTGACGAACTACAGTCAAACAACAAGGGGGTCAAGCAAAATACATTGGTAGATAGGCGAGTGTCCAGACCTGTTCTTCTACGACCTTGGCCTGGAGCGATTTCGGAAAACAAAAGAAAACCGAAATCAAGCTGGTCGGAGCCAGAGATCGAACCCGGGTCCTCCTGAATGCGAGTCCTGTGTGTTGCCGTTGCCCCACCTCGTTGGGTTATGAAATGAAGGAAAATGTTTGCGTGCGTATACGCAAGTGCGTAGTATGAGCTTGCGTGTGTTTCACACCCGATACTGTGAAATTGTTACAAACAAAAAATTACATCAACACTGTACGCATGCAATGTTATTCGTATATATGTGCATTCAAACAGATTTTAGTGAATTGCATTCAAAACTTTATATTGTCAATATTACCTAAGCCCACGTCACTCATCGTGCTGAATTTTCTTCATTTCATCCTGGTTGGAGATTTTAGAAATAATTATTTCAAAATATTATAATAGAAGCTTGCCTTTCGTTACACACAGTACATTTGAAATAGTAAAGAGTGACTATGAAACTTCTTTAAATTAATTCGAGAATTAATAATATAGAAACATATGACATCTAGAGTATGGAACATAATTTAGCGGTAATACATCAGTTTAAAACAGCAGGCTTCGCGAAGCCAATACGCAAAAAAAAAAAAAAAAACAGCAACATTAGACAATACGTTTTACCAACTTTCTGAGCAAAAATCTTTCTCGAGTAACGTATTTCCGAGGAACAATGCTGACGCTGAAATCTATAACATTTAATGGCGGCGAAACAGATTAACAAATGCATCATTCTGGGTAAATATTTGCTCAGGAAGTTGGCCAATATCATTATCTAGGGTTGTTGTTTGTAGTTTCCCATATTGACTTTCAAAAACGTGCAGATTTGAAATAATGTTTTAAGCATTTATTAATTAATCTATCACAAACTCTTAAGATGTAAAACTTTACTTAATAAACATCTAGTAAGGTGGCGCAATGGTAAAATGCTAGACTATCATTCGCAAGACCCGGGTTCGATCCCCGACTCCGGCCATCCTTATTTCGGTTTTCCATAGTTTCCCGAAATCCCTCCAGGCGAATTTGTGTCTCACCGTCTCGAATGACCTCGCTGTCGAGACATAAAGCCCATCTACTTTAACTTAATTTAATAATCCGGTACCAATAAAGAATTCGAACTTCAAATCAGAGTACATTATAAAATACTTTTTATCGTGGTTGAGTGGGTATCTAGTTCAAACGCCAATTTCAGAAGTGTCAAACTAGCCGAGAAGTAGCTATAACGACTTTTTTCCCGGGGGAAGTTTTCTTATACATTTCCCCTGCTTGTTTGGGAAGAAGAGGGCAAGTTCTCCCCTGATTGATCGGGGGGTCACCGTATCTGCGAGAACCACATAGGTCAGGAGAGTATGTTTGGTGGAGGGGAAGGGGGGGTATGTAGGCCATCCGTGACAAAGACGCGGCTGACCGCGCCCGCGCGCGTTCGGCAGTTTGAGGGACTGTTTGTGACATTGATGGATGCTGCCGCCTTCCGCCGCAAATGCGACCACATTAGTCAACGTCAGATCGAGGCTTAACCCCTTCCTCCCAAACACAACCCCCTCCCCGCCTCCCTTCCCTATGATCGTCCCTTTATTGGCAGTTCCTTTTACAACCCCTTCCCGTACAGCACAACCGACACGTGGCGCGGGAAAATCATGCACAAGACCTACCTTTCAGAACGTATATTCGAATCGTTATAAATAAGTATTTATGTGTGACGAAATACACACCTTAAGAAGGCGTGATACATAAATAACAGCTGAATTATTTAATTAAGATTCCCACTATTTGAAAGTCAACATAGAAAACATACAAAACAACAATTCTTGAAAATTATATTTGCCAACTTTATGAGCAAACATTTATCTAGAATGATGCATTTTTTAAGCGTGATTTCTTGCGCTGCAATTAAATGAACGAAATTTCGGCGTCAGATATACATTCTTCAGATATATGTTACTGGAGAAAAAATTTTTCTCAGAAATTTGGCAAAAACAATTGTCTATGTTTCTTTTGATTTTTGCAAATTGGCCTCGAGAATCCTACAATTCAAAACGAATGCTTTTAGGCCTGAATTATATACTACGCACTCTTAAGAGTGCGTGGTAGATAAATAAACGCTGAAAAATCAATTGATTTCTACGCTTATTTCGAAGCCAATATGGATAAAATACTCAATGACAATCCTAGATAATGGTGTTTGCCAACTTTATGAGCAAATATTTATCCAGAATTACTAATTCGTTACGCGTGATCTCTTGCGCCGCAGTTAAATGCACGAGGTTCCGGCGTCAGAGATTGTGCCTCAGAAGTTCCTAACACTGGAAACAATCTTGTTTGAAACGTTGGCTAAAACTATTGTCTAGGATTGCTATTGTTTAATTTTCGCAAATTGACTTCAAGAAACCTACAGCTATAGATTAATGCTTTTAGCGTTGAATTATGTACCTCGACCTCTTAAGCCGGAATCACAACAGCGCGACAAACACGACGGGAATAACATAACTCGTCAGCCAATCAGCGCCGAGGTTTCTGTGATGGCAGTGCGTCCGCCTCGACGCTGATTATATGACACGTTATTTTATCCGCGTCGCGCTCTTCGCCTCGCGCCTGCCGCGCTATTGCGAGTGAATGCCGCCACGTGAGCTGCCCGCCACAAGAACCGCGCGAGAAGTTTCACTTGTATGGTACAGAGGTCGTGATGCCATGGCGAGAGAAGTGGAGTCCCCCGAGATAATCTAATAGAGCAAAGAGTATTCTACCGTACTTATCACTTGCCTAAGCTAGAACACAATTATTTTTCAATAATCTCATCCTAAATACCATTAAAGGTGGTTGGCTTGCCTTTGTGCATATGCCTCATACTATGATCGGGTATATTATGAGTCAGTGGACTTGGCGTGTGAGACGTGCCGTAGCATGGTACGGAAAGTATTTTTTCTTGTGTAAATATTAAAAATGTTTCCAATGTGTTTATCTACGAATAGAAGACACACTTCAAACTGTGTCCCTATGGTATAAAAAATGCCGTCTGCTAGTTTAAAACACGATTTCCAAGCTCCTCAAAAGTGCTAAAAATAACTTTTCACGTTGTTGTATCTGAGAAAATATCAACTGTAATTGGAAATCTAAATCATAGAAATCTGCATTGGACTTTACCTCATACTTTCCACAAATATAATAATAGGGTCATCACTTGAAGTCCCACTGAAAAACAGTTTTTACGAAAACACTTCACGCTAGTTTAGTCCTCCGCGCCTAGAGGCGATGGTTTGACGGACGTGTTATATTCGACCTATGGAATCCCCGTTTTCGCGCCTCGAAAGTGGGGGAAAAAAAAAACTAGCGTCCACTTAGTCATGAACTTAATCTTTTCTTTTATCAAATTAGAATAGATAGTCGAAGAATAGCCACATAATATGCTAAGTTGACTTCGATAAATAAAAGGACCTGCATTAATTGATTACCCTGGGTTCTATCACGGAACCTTCTAATTCAAATATACTGTATAGTATTGCCACAGACTAAATAATAATACAGACGTGAAATGACGCGGTGGCGCAACTGATACGAACGAATTTCGTCGCTTATTGGTTGCCCGAGGCTGTTGATACCAGCCCCGCGTCTGCCTTCTAAATGTTACGACAGACTTTCTATTGGTCTGGCTTCCGGCTAGCAGGGTAGCCTGATGTTTCCGCCATGTTGCTGGCCAGCGAAGCCATTTTGCTGGTGTGCGTGACTGAGTTCACCATCCTACCGTCTATTTCTCTTCTGTATTCCTACATATTCTGTGCAGTGATCTCCCCAGGCCCATTTTGCTGGCTAAGAAACAGATATTCCCATCAACAACATCAAGCTTATTCTATGATGCACCCAGTTGGTCTCATGAACCACCCAGCTCTAAATTTGTGCTGGGGAGAATACTGCTGTGGTATTGCTAGAAACTTGAAAAATTCGCATTTTCTTTCGGGTTCAAGCTAAAATAAAAAAAAAAAAAACTGTGAACTCGTATTGCTTTTGCAACTGAATGGGTGAGATGAAAAAAGAAAACATTCCAGATTTTACCGAAAATTAACTGCTATAGCCAAGTTGTACTTTATGTGTAACTTCATTATCGAGCTAAAGAAATTATTCTAGGAATCTTTACACCGCTATAGGACTTTATAATTTGAAGTTATTTGTAAAAGGAAATCATGCCCTTCTTAACTTCAGAATTACGGCATGATTGGCTATTCACCGCGATAGTCGCTACAGTAGTGTTTTTTTTTTGTTTATGTAGTCTTCAGTTTTGTAAATGTACAACATGTAACATTGTAAATGTTTGATCAGTACAGTGTAGGCATTCTAACATTAACAGCACTTGTATTATGGAAATATAACTGTGAATTATTGTTTCACCGAGTTTCAGAGTGCCCTCGACTCAATATGATTAAAAAGAAAAACATTCCTTCAACTTTGACAGCATGTAACTTCCAGTTCATAAAATGTGTTGTGTTTTTCAGCCAATGTTCCCTTTCCTTAAACCAAAACAAATAAATGTCTAATTGTAAGTTTTCTAATCCAACGTACAGTTTAGTGTCAAAACAGTTTTTCAGGTTTTCCCGAAGGTTGGCAAAGATAAATTTTTTGCTTCTTCATCTCACCCATTCAATTGATTCTAGACTTATTTGACACCTTCTAGAGCTACACTGAAAAAAGAGCACAGTTGCAGGTACCATACTTGTGTTAAAATAGGTACAAAAATCAGTTTGGTTGTCGGATCTATGTGATCTGTTCCTTCAACAATCTGTTTTATAGAAGAAACAAAGATCCTTGTTGCTTTTACAAACCAGATGGTAACTTCTAAAGAATAGATTGTTGAAAGAACTGTCCAGAGTAGTACCGACAGCCAAACTGTTTTGTTGTCCCTATCTTAACAGAAGTTTAGTACCTGCAACTATGTTTTTTTTTTTCAGTGTAATGATACAGAATACAGTCCTATAGGTCATTCGGGATAAAGTGAGCACTAAAAATTTAACCTTTGAAAAATATCACTAGCAGTTACTACATATGCTTCAACATTAACTATAGTTCTCTTACTGCTTGTAAGGTTGGCAGCGATTTGGCGAAAATAGTTCCGTGTGTTTTTTTTTACTTAAATACAAAAATGCTAAAATAAAATCAACTTAAATCAACATACTTGAATTTTGCACTGTTAATAACTTTTCTTTATCAAACTATAACAGTTGCTACAGACTGCACAATTTATCTTACATGCGCAAACAAAAAGTGACGTGTCTAGAGAGGTTAGACATTTCCCATCGTTAGCCGTTACGTGCGGAAAGATACAAATTGACCGAAAATATAAATTTTACAGGGCTATTTTTAGTGCTCACTTTATCCTGAACCGTCTATACTAATGTGGTGCCGCTATATCAGCGAGCAGTCCGTAAGCAGCTGTTACCTACGCCATTGAACAGATACTCTTGGAGGCTAGTCTAAAGGTCTGTGTATCGGAGTATAGCTGCAACAATTTCGGCTGGAAGCAAGGAAGTCATAAGAGCGAAACTGGCACGCACTTCAAGTACAACATCGTCCTAAGGGTGTTCAAGTGCGATAAAATCATTATATTTTATATTTTTATGAAATATTGTTAGCTTCTCAAAATGATACTTGTGAGTACATTTTACTCTTACGAAACAATTGTAGCTCTCATAGTTTTCTCATAACGGAGTGTCAAAGCCAAAATTGCTTGTTACGCTGCCATTCAAATAGTGAAAACCAACAGACCAACTTAAACAAAATAATTCACAGTGAACTTAAATCCCATGAACTATGCAATAAAACATGACAAAAACCACAACGTAATATTTTGAATTTTAAAAAAATGTCGCAAAAACACAAAAAAAATTCAGAATTTTTTAAAAATACAAAAACAGTTTGCGGGATTTTTTAAAATGCCAGTATCGTCTACAAAACTAACATCATTATATATATGTATATATATATATATATATATATATATATATATATATACATATATATAAATAATTATGACTTCATCGCACTTGACACAATTAACATTGTCTGGTGTGCGTTCATTAGTCGATCATACAGTTTTACTGTCGGAAATGTTTGTGTAAATTCTAGCTTTGGTTTAACTCGTATTTTCGCTTGTATGCAAACATTATGCTGCGGATTATGTTGGCATGTGATTTTCTGGAGGGCGCCAAAATACGAGTGAAGTATGGGCGATGTATTTTATGTATAATTTCAAACTCGTCTGAAGTGTTCTTTTTTTCCATACGTAAATACTGGGATATCACATAAGGTAACTTCGTGATCAAACACGCGTAGCAAAGCATTTAAAGCTTACGAATATTCCGTACTGGTTTTAAATTTCCGTGTTGACGAGTGGTAAATGCGGAGCGGTAAGAGCCAGAATACCACACTCGACGAGAAACATTATCACCTCTATTCCCAGGGCGCTGAACTAGGGTGCAATGTTTTCGTATAGCCTATTTTTATAGGCCTTTAAGGGCGCCGCTTACCCGCGCGTGAGAGGCTCAAAAGCGACGGAGCTGTAAGGTCGACCTTGAAACGCTCATCAAATGCCTCGTCGCCTCAGCGAGCCAAGCGCTGAACTAGCGTGCAAGGTTCCCGTCGAACGGTTTTTACCATGGAACAGTAAGCGGTGACCATATAATTTTATTGGTGGATAGTCTGCAACTAAGTTCAGTGCAGGTCGTAACCTGAGTTTCACATACATCCGATTAGTACATTTTGAAGTACGGAAGCCTGAAAAGGCTGTTTTTAACCATGTCGGAGGGCTTAGAAACAGTGTTTTTAATGAGCATGACATCTTAACAATGAGGTTTAGACCTTGTCTGAAGTTTGTTTTCTTTTCGTACGTTGGCACAATGAGCACACGTGGAATATTTTCGTAGAAAAAACCTGTTTATGAACACGCTGTACCGCATTTGAAGCGTGGGGTAGACGGCCGCCGTAAGTGGTGACCCTAAGACTTGATGTTACTTTTTGATAGTATGAAGTTAAGGCCAATGCACGAGTCCCGTTTAGCATTTTACGAATTCAAGTTGTTCTTTCGGGGTTACAGAAGTCTAAAAAACAGTTTTAAGTCATTTCGAGAGGTCCTTAAATCAAGTTTCTAACAAGCGTGTTGAATTTTTAGAATGTGAGAAGCGTAGTTCCAGGTTTTCCTTAGAAAACAATAAGCGTGACACGCTACGACGCCATCCATGCGCCAGGCACATAATCCTCTTAAATGCAGGCGCGCACTTTTAGCATTCCCGTGTTACATACCGCCGAGTAAAATACAAACAACTGTTGTTTCCTGGAAGTGTGGCTTCCACATCCTTATCTCGACCTCTTTCCCTTTAGTGTTCGTGGAAGTCTTGTAAAGCATGTTCTTAAGTTACGACATTCAAATGGAACTTCTATCAAGGCGATGCGCAGTAAGGTGAAAACAAATGCGCTGAAAGGTCATATTTGGAGGGGGATTACAAATCTCGCTAACATCAAGACTCAAGTAACAAGAATATTTAGATGGGAAAAAGAAGCGTTAAGATACAATAATTTTTTTCTGAATCTTTTAATATTTTATATTTTGTAAACATTAATACACACATATATACATAAAGATGTAAGTATGTCCTACTAGCATTTAAAGTATATGGTAAACCTACCTTGCTTATTGATACTAAGACTTAGACCCTTAGTACCAGAAATATGTTAATAATTTAACGGTGATTTTGTGAGATATAACAGTCACACTGTCAAAACTACACGTCTGCTCTCTATTGGTAAACCAGCGAACTCTGTGTACAGAGGAAAGACGTTGTATAAGATCTAGACAGTTATGCTACTCTTTTGTTACATGACCAAATAGAAGGCTGACACATTGCAGGTGAAGATAGGGAATTGTGTTCTTTAGCAGAGTGGTGAAAACTATTTTTTTGTAAATTAAAAAACGTTTATGTAGGACATCGCGTGTTATAGGCTGCAATATGGCGCCGTACATTTCGGTCACACATAGGGTTCTAAAATTTCCAGAAAAATTGGTGAAAGGAAAAGAAATCAGGTTTTTTTTCCTTTAAATTTTCTGGAAAAATTGAAAAATTCTTCAGTTAGAAATTATACTAAACCTGTGGTGGCTAAATAACATAATGTAACTTATATAAGGTCAATAAAATAAGGAGAAAAGCTGAGAATTGGCCTGTCTGATTCATACTGAACGTTAATTACTTGCAAGGTGTAGGAATGTTGAAAGATATCATAGAATTGGGTTTCACAAGAAGAAAACGACAAATCATAAAGTTGATATATGTAGAACGACAGCAAAGTTCACCATTTTGCCAGCTGATGCAAGCAGCAAGATAATTAATAATTATCTTAGTGTGTTACTCGTGAATTTGAACTACAAAGATTTTTTTTGTTGTAATCGAAACTGTTTTCCTCGCAGACTGTAAGTTGGGCATGAATGAGTATGATTAACAATTTCTGGTTAATTCATGTGCATATTGTTTATTTTTCTGTACCAAGTTTTATGTTACATTTACTGGTTATTTCAATTTCGTAGTAGGATTCAACATCTCGTTTTCGGCGTTTTAGAATGTTGAAAGTTTCGACAACGGATGTTTGTAACTTTCGATCTGAAGATGTTCCAGCATAATTTTTTAAGGCATTAGTATGCTTAGGATAAACTTACTACGTGTATTGGCAGATAGGCCCGAATATAGGTACATAAAACATCCGTATTAGTAATTCAGAATCTATGTAATAATTTTATTACATTTTTTTTTTTAATTTTCTGTAATTTTTCACCCTGATTAAAACAATAAAATTTTTCCCATTTCCACATCAAAGGAATAAAAAAAAATTACCTGTTTTCTCCCAAAATGTTCCGGTTTTTTCCGAAGCTTCATAACCCTAGTCACACGTAGATAGACCGTCAGCATTGGTCTTGCACTCCTTCGTACAGAACCTTCCTAATTTTGTGAAGCTAGCAAAGTGGTTTATCACGATGTTAACGTATATAAATGCACATGATCAGTTTACCCTACTTTCAAAAATGTTCCGAAATACGTTTCACTTTACAAGATATGGATGTTCTCTCGTATCTCAACGATGACCTAATTATTGAATGATTAACACTTGCAACATATATTTGGTCTCAGACACGCTATTTTATATCCGAAAAATTGTACTAACTGAAGATTATCATCAATCTGCAAGGGAACTCCCACGCATAGACGCTTAATGAAGTCATTCATCACGTGTCACGTGGTAAGTAACGATCCATCCTGCAATGTTGCTCTCAAGTCCGTAAATAAAAAGCCTATGGGAATCCATCAACGTCTACTTTATTTCGCGAAAGTAACGTCGAACACATCGATACCCTCGTGTGAAAACCTCGTTACTCCAAAATCTATTTGTTTACAGGAGAGGAAGTTTTTTGCTGGTTCCAATCCAACATTAAAGCCACGAGAGCTCTTATTTTTACTTAAATATAAGAAAAACACATCTGAAGATACATGTGTACAACTCGTATCTCCAAATTCAGTTTTTTTTTACAGGAGAAAGAATTTTTCGCTTGTTACAATCCAATAATGGATTTGCGAAAGTTCGGATTTTTGCTTTTAAAATTTTGAAAAACGTAACTAAAATGCGTGCTTTTCGCAGTTCTTAAGTTTTGTTGGGGGTAGAATGTAATAATAAAACTAAAATCGAAAAAAAAAATGGCGTTACGAGGTTTTCTTATGAGGGTATCGACATCACAGGTCGTAATCCCGCACACGCGAATGAAAATTTTCGCCTCGGCTGGAACCAGTTTACGCTAACGCTGTTCTAGAGAAATCCGCTGACATTTGAAAAATTTAAGTGTTAAATCAACACATACATATTCGGTAATTTTATTTGATAGTGAACGTTGTGTCAGATTGTTTTAAATATTGGTAACACAAAACTTTCGCGTTGCTGGAGCCATTTCCGAATAAACAGCAACAGAATCACGTTCACAAGTTAATGAACTTTGCAAACAAAAACTTATTTCTGGAAGTTAACTTAAAAGCGTGTTTGTAATTACACTAGACATACACATACAAATCTGTAACGTACATGCATCATTAGATCTCTACCTCATGAACAAATGTAGGCTATATTACAATATACAAATTTTTTTTCTCTGTGTATTTATCAAGATAGGTGGTAAGTGGATGAAAAACAAGACTCGCATTCGGTAGGTCCGTGTCAGGTTATCATGGAAGCTTTATGGAAACCAAAATTAATGAAGGCAAATCCATAAAATATGTCATACATGCTTCCATTCTTGTCAAGATTCTCATAGTCGCTGTTTCAAATGATCTCATTGTCAGCAAAACCTACCTTGTCCGAGTATAGGCGGTTCGGAATAAAGTGAGCACTTTTGTAACATTAGTTACTTTTATTTCTTTTTAGGTTTCTTGTGGTACCCTGTTACATTTTATTGTAAACAAAGAAACCTATTTACCAATCAAAGTACAGAAATTGTATCCAATTCAGAAGTTAATATTTGAGGTCACAATTACTAACATTCTTTTAATTACTATTATTCTTTTAATCACCAGTCTTCAAAACTGCTCAGTTTATTGCGAACGACATATCAATGCTTAATGGCTGTATGGCGAAGCCGTACCGATCTTATCTACCTACCTCTTTATCGGCTGTACGACAAAGCAGTGATCCTCGAACTTGACTGTGTATGCTATCCTCCATGCGGTACTGTATTGCGTGTTGCATATCACATTTCTATAAGGCGTTTATTCATGAAAATGTACTTCAGACTCTTTTTGACGTAGGCTCTACGGCATACATTTTGGTGATCGATTACACGATGCACGAACATGTGTACATTCTTAAAGTCGATAACCTACGAAAAATCGTATAACTTTTCGCGTTGTAAAAGTTAGACCACATTGTAAAGACAGTTTTAAACACTCTTAACAAGACGGTTTTACGATATTTGCTCCTTTTTAGGAATTAAAAAAAGTATACTCACTAAAAGAGCACACATAGGACTCGTGAACTTGAGACTTCTCTGTTGAGTGTCCAACATATATTTATACACAATTTAAATTAATTTTTCTAAATTTATATTTTTTTATGCAAAGAAATTTCAACAGAGCACAGTTATGAATGAAGTGAGATAAATATTGAATAACAGCGGAAAGAGAGGGCAGGCAAATGGGAGAACCCAGAGAAAACCCGCCGATCAACGTCTATGTTCACCACGTATTCAACATGTGAAAATGTGAAGTGACCTCCTCCGAGAATCTAACCCAGGTCACTGTGGCGGGAGGCGAGTGGTTTGACCACAACATTGCCATGGTCGCCGACTTTGAAGATGATATATAATACTACAATAATTTGTACAGAGCTCGTAATTAATGTTCGTCGTAGAAGTGTTATTCAAACTAAAACATTTAACTTTATACGTAGAATGTTTATAGGTGTAATATAGCGACACAGATTTTTCACGGGAAAGTTTGCAGTTGGCTAGGCTTCAATATAACATGTCCACGTCTGATGATTTTATTTAGTTATTGGCGCGTCTACAGCTGACTGGGCCGATGTTAACTATGGTACGCCGCTATTGAATATTTGTGATTCATCTTTTAACTATTACATAACCATCCTCCAATCACAAAAGTCACAGGCTATGATACTGTTTGCAAAGTGCGGTTGCGCGAAAGATTCTTGCACTTTTCCACTATCTCCCAGCGGTTTATCATGTACCACCGCCGCAAAGTTGCTTCGTCTACTTCGAAAGCGATTATGTACAACCAAGTATCGTTCGCGCTCGCGAGCTCGGACGCAAAGACGAACAAGAAAACTGAAGTAAATTTGTGCGGATATGGGAGGCCGCGTAAAGTAACGAAATATTTGCCTCACTTGTCTTAATAATTAATTAAACATTGTCTTTAGTCAAATCATGATCGTAGAATGATTTTGCAGTACTCTAAACTGTTTAAAATAGGCTTGCTTTGCCTAAATTCACTTCCGTAACAAGTTTGTATGTTCTGAAATAAAGAGGCGGAACCATAATCTTAATCTGTATCTTGTGTTTACAACAAAAGCTAAGGCCCGATTCACAATGCGCAGTTGGCAGTCCGCCGTCGGCTGTCAGAGATTAACATGTACGTTAAGATATGTGTATTCACAATGCGCAGTCGGCAGTCAGCAGTTGACAGTCCGCCGTCGGCTGTCAGAGATTAACATGTACGTTTAGATATGTGTATTCACAATGCGCAGTCGGCAGTCAGCAGTTGACAGTCCGCCGTCGGTTGTCAGAGATTAACATGTACGTTAAGATATGTGTATTCACAATGCGCAGTCGGCAGTCAGCAGTTGACAGTCCGCCGTCGGCTGTCAGAGATTAACATGTACGTTAAGATATGTGTATTCACAATGCGCAGTCGGCAGTCAGATATTAACATGTACGTGTATTCACAATGCGCAGTCCGCAGTCGAGAAGTCGGAAATGGCGAACTTTATCTCTGACTGCTGGACCGCCGACTGTCGAGAAATTCCAACCAATCACGTGTTACTCACGTAATCACGTGATGTAAACAAATATTGTTTTTAGAGATTTTCTATGCTTCTGAAAGCAAATCAAGCAAATTTTACAAAATTAAAAACAATATTTTCAAAACATGGCCGATTATTAAATATCAGCTTATAAAAATAATGCAAAAACATCATGGCTGCTGGACTGCACATTGTGAATCGGGCCTAAATGAATGAATGAACCCCACGCACAGCTGCAGTATTTTTTTTTTTGGTTATGTGTTTTATGTAAGGGAGAGTAGCAAAACAGTAGTTGCTTGTGAAACGTAGGCAAATACTGGACATGTGCAAGCCATTTGCAACGAACAGAATCAATTTTCAAAGGCTAGCACAGCAGCAGAAGGTCGTGATTTTTGTAATAAATTGTCAGTGTGTGATGTTAGTTGGAAATTTTGAAAGTAATATAATGATTTAGAAAAGCGTCGGTGTTACATAATAAGCATATTTCGTACGTCATTTGAACCCTGCGAAGGGTCACATGATTGCTATGTCCGAGTATTTTGTAGGTTACATTTTTACAATAAGCCTACGTGAAAGTAATCACCGATATTAACAGACGGACGAAATATATAAAAAAAAAAAAATCTACAAGTAGACCTCTGTTAAATACATATTCGACACGAGTTCATTTCTTACACATAATTCTCACTGATTTGCTGTGTTTACAACACTAAAAAGTCTTTAATAGCTACGCAAAAATATTTCATTTCTATCACAATTTTATACATTTCCAAATTGACTTTACGCACGTAAACTCTCCTGCGAGTCGTTTTCGGCTGCATCGATGGCTAACGCATAGCAGACAAAATAAAAGGCATAAAACATCTTCGGTGTAGTAAAATATTAAATTAATGTAGGCCTATAACAACGAGAATTTAATCACCTACACGAATTGTTCAACATTTTCGAAATACGTTTTTCTGCTTCGTTCGTGTTAACACGTACAATCAGCTGATTCTGCCACAGAATAAATATGCACAATAGATTAATCAGTGTTATATATAGACATTCGGAAGAAAATCAGAGGTGTAAACATACAAAACATAATTTTTTTTTGTTTTCATAGAAAAAATGGAAATTTATTGTAAAACAGGGTAGCCAGCTCTTTACTGTCGAAGCAAAACTTCTAACGTCACTTCCTTTGAAGAAAAACTTTGCGCAGAAGGAAACTATAAGTCTGAAGCAAATATTGTCGTACATAATCACTCGAGGAAAGTGAAACGCTATCTCGGAAGTAAAAAGAAAGCAAATTGCTTTGTTAGCCGACTATGAGTCGGTGGTACATAATAAGCCCGCGCGGGAGGCAGGGGGGTGCAAACTGCCTCGGGTGCCGGGTTAGAGGGGGTGCTAGTGGTGCCGAAAATTTAATTTTTGTATTTTTATTAACCTTGAACACCATATAACGTTATAAATACAGTATTTATAATTAGAACGCACACTTAAAACACTGCTAATGATAATTAGTAAGTACAGGTTTTATAAATTTATACTAAAATGTTGTACCGTAATTTACACGAGCGCAAAACAACGTATGCAAGACGCGTTTATTATTGGGTTGATTGGACTTATGGAATAAGAGGGTGGGAAAGGAGGGGGGCAAATCTACAATTCTTGCCCCGTGCACGGGATAGCCTAGATCCGTCCCTGCATCTCCAAGTATTGAATATTTGTAGGGACCTGAAAAATTCTCGTTTTCTTTTGGCCACAAACTAGGATTCAAACACCCGTGTATTCGTCTCACATTAACAATAGGTAGGGGTCCAGAAAAATTCTCGTTTTCTTTTGGCCACAAACTAGGATTCAAACACCCGTGTGTTCGTCTCACATTAACAATAGGTAGGGTCCAGAAAAATTCTCGTTTTCTTTTGGCCACAAACTAGGATTCAAACACCCGTGTGTTCGTCTCACATTAACAATAGGTAGGGTCCAGAAAAATTCTCGTTTTCTTT
>PNEQ01004379.1:0-13724 GCA_003012365.1 Medauroidea extradentata
CACACAAAGTTCTCTACTATAGGTCTCAATGACATGCGCTAGTAGACGAGCTAGAAGTAATGCACCACAAAGTTCCAAACGAGGCAGTGACTGCACCTTCACTGGCGCTACCTTTGACTTGCCAACTAGCAATTTGATGGCAATATCATCTCCAGGACCCAGGATGCGTAGATATACTACTGCAGCATAACCGACCTCCAAACTGTCCGAAAACCCATGAATTTCATACGCACAGCCTTCGGGACCTCTAATGCATCGAGGAACTGCAATAGACGACAGACGGGGAAGGTCTTCGTTGAAGCTTCTCCAGCGCTCCGCTATCTCAGGCGGGAGGTTGTCATCCCAGCCAATCGTCTTCAACCACAAGACCTGGAGAAGATGCTTCACGAATATGTATAAGCAGAGGACAGAGCCATCCTAGAGGATCAAAGATCCTTGCGACAGTTGACAAAATTATGCGTTTTGTTGCAGCATCAGAGCTGTTTTGAACCTTGTAACGAAATGTGTCGGATGATGGATCCCACTGCAAGCCCAGTACCTTGACCACACGACTGTCCACATCCAAGCAGAACGACTGTGGCACTTCAATATCATCAGCAGGAAGCCATTCTAACAGAGCTGGATGATTGCGCATAAACTTGCGTAACTTGAATCCACCCTGGGCAAGACAAGCTATCAGTTCCTTCTGAATATCTAACGCAGAGTTGACTGAATGGGAGCCAGTAACAATGTCATCAACATAAATATCTGTCTGCAGGACCTTAGACGCCATAGGGAATTGGGACGCCTCATCTTGAGCCAATTGCTGCACCGTACGATTGGCCAGGTAAGGGGCAGATGATACCCCATACGTGACGGTTTTCAGCCGATAGTCTTCGATTGGGCTACTGTCGCTTAAGCGCCATACGATACGTTGATAGTCTTGATGGTCAGCGTTAACCACAACTTGGCAGTACATTTGCTTTATGTCTGCAGTGAACACAACAACATGAAATCGAAAGGTTCACAAAACATCCACAATCTCTCTCTGTAACTTTGGACCAGTAAGTAGATGATCATTCAATGACATTCCATTTGATCCCTTAGCAGAAGCATCAAATACCACACGCAATTTAGTGGTGGAGCTGTCTGGCTTGATTACAGCATGATGAGGTATGTAGTATGCTGGCGATGTATGTACTCGATCTGATTGAACCTTTTCCATATGCCCTGAATCAAGGTAGTCTCGCATGAATTTGGAATACTTTGATTGCACTTCTGGATGTCCCTTCAGGCACCTCTCAAGGCCAAGCAACTGATTTATGGCTTGGGGCCTAGTAATACCATCAGGATGCAAAGTGCGAAATGGGAGTCCAACGCAGTAGCAACCATCTTTGCCTCGTGTGTGAGTTTCAATGAATAATTTCTCACAGACTGCATCATCTGGTGAACTGTGTTTAATGGGAGGAAACTCTTCGACTTCCCAGAACTTCCTCACCACTTCCTCTAAGGGTGGAGACGAGGTGAAAAGAGACACACAGAAGGACTTCAGTTGGGCCAGGAACATCGAACGAGGGATCTGCAAGATTAAGGTTGGATACGGCAGAACGAACCTTAGATGAAACCTTAACACTTGGAAGGTGGCCAGTAACACATGGGAGTACAAAGGCATCAACGGCAAATTGCGGACTAGCACTACCCACAGGAGAAATAACGATTGAAGCACACCTTCTTGCTACACTAACTTGGGTATTCGATAACCCGTGTACTGGCAGGTAGGCCTTGGAGTGCTTCAGATGCAGTTTTTGCACACATCTCTCTGAAATGAAACTGGCTTGGCTAGCTGTGTCCAACAGTGCCTGTAGAATGCATGGATGGCCAGCTGAGTTGAGAACTTCTGCTTTTGCCGTTGACAGCAAAATGGTCTGGTCTGAACTGGACACAGCAGAAACAACTGCTGAGAGAGAAGGTACAGTTTCAGGAGTGGGTGAACAAGGTCTTTCTTCCAAATGATCAATAGGCTTCTGCTCAAAGTGTAATAGGGTATGGTGCCTACTACCACAACTACGACAGGAAGATGATGAAGGGCAGTTCTTTGATAAGTGGGACCTAACCAAGCAGTTCAGACAAAGTCTTTGATCCTTTACTATTGCAAAACAATCTTGAGGAGTCAACTGATTAAACTCTGGACATTTATATAAAGGGTGTGAGTTATTGCAGACATAACAAGACTGCATTGTGTTGATAAGAAAGTTGGAGCTATTAAACTTCTGCTTAGTTCCTAGTTGAGGTTTCTGTTTGGAAGAAGCTGGTGCAACAATTTTACGAGTTGAACCAATCATCTCGTGTGCACGACAATGTGTTTCTAAAAATGTGCAAAATCCATCCTGGAAGGTCATAACCCAACGATAATTCCCATTTCCAACTGCAATTTAGAATCCAGCCGCTTAGATAATACTAGCAATAAAATAAGATCCCAATATTTAACTGGAACTCCCAGGGAATGAAGTGCAGCCAAGTTCTCAAGGATAACGGAATGCAGCTGACGCAAGGATGAGGGAGACTCAACTGACGCAGCAGGTGCTTGCAGCAAAGCCTCAACATGGGCTGATACAATAAGCCGCTTGTTGTCGTAACGGTCTGTCAGCAGGTTCCAGGCGACATCAATATTCAAGTCAGACAATGGAAGTGATTGTATCATTCCTAGAGGCTCACCACTGAGTGAACCCTTTAGATAGGCCAATCTTTCTACAGAGGACAGGCTGGCATTGTTAGTCACCAAGGTCACAAAAATATTAGAGAAGTTTGACCAGTGCTGTGGTGTGCCATCAAAATTAGGAAGTGTAATTTTTGGTAGTGTAACGTTCAACTTACGTCCCTCAGATGAATCAATCTCTGTGCCCTCGGGTGCAATTGTTTTGCACTCCAAGCCTTCAATAGCAGCAGCCATGACTGTATAATACTGCTCCTCGAAATTCGTCATGCGCACCAGGTGTTGTTCTGCGTCAAAGCCTTCCACGTCGCCCGCACATTCTTCGACTGTGATGTAATCAACATCGTACGATTGCTTCACACTCGGCAAGTCACGTGCGTTGGCGAGAAGCAATTTTGCCTTTGTTGGGTCTTTCGCTGCTGCTTTAGCAAGGTCACACGCCCGTTTAATATGACCTTCCGCTAATTTTAACCGCAAATTTGCTTGCGTCGCGGCCATAGCGAAAGTACCTAATATATTCCGGTACGTTAATGATTACCGCTACTCTCTCCAAGTCCGACCACGTGGCACTACTAAATGCACAAATAGCAGCTTGCTAACGAAGCTCAACACGACACATAACCAAACCACTAACGAAGTAAACAGTCAGTAACGTGGTATAAACAATTTTACGTATGAGAGTTCAACATACCAGACAACGAAAGCGCGAACAAAGTACACGAGGCATGCAACACGCCAAGCAACACTAACTTGCGAAACGAACGAAAAATACCGGTATGATCCGGCCCGAGTGGACCAAAATGTTTTGTAACAAAGAGATGGACTGTATAACAAACTTTTATAATAAGATGCAACGGTACGACATCGATTTCTGGTGAGCTGCCACGGAAGCTCAACTTACCGCCATGATGACGACTAACGACTGTCTCTTGTTCGTTGCATCCCAGAGTCGCCAACTCCTGAGATAGTGCCACAGTGCCGCCACAAACACAGCAATAACAAACAGCGCAGACATAAACTTGAGGCGTCCATAATGTCAAAACAAGTATCACAAGCAAACTATTTACAAAATTTACACTTCCAAACAAGGTGCCTCCGCAACAATCTACCTAGGTAGTGTAATACAAGTGAGGGGAATTGGACAGATCAATCGATGGTTATTATTGCCCGGTCATAGGTGAGTGTGTGCCTGGCTTGCCAACGCATCATGTGTTTCGATTGAATTGGGTGTGTCAGCTGTTTTATTATGAATGAACTGGGACTGGTATTATCAAACAATCTTCACTATTGTATTCCTTTTGATGCTAAATGACCTGCCAATGTGCTTAAGTAATGATGCTCGGTGAGCCACACATATTAAAAATTATACCTAACTATAAAAAAAAGTGTCTAGGTTAAATTGTGATGCATACTAATTATTTGACATATTCATAAAGGGTAACTAATTTACTGGTTTTATATTTGTATTTTTGTTGGGATTGAGACTGAACTTATGGAGAGTTAGAGGACCATCTGCCATGTGGAATTGGTCTTTGAGTTAAATTTTGTACTAGGGGATTGAATCAGGTCTCATTTTAATCAGTGTTTTATTTGCAGGATTTTACTCAAGTACTTTCTCATGATATTTTTGATAGGAATGACGTAATCACCAATTTTCCGTTTTGGTTTGTTCTTTGTTTGTATCTGGCCTCTGGTCATGCTGGCGCCGAGTTGATCACGTGATAGGCTTCAGGATACTTGGTTTTCCTGGGGCCGGCATGACGTAGTTAGGGATGTAACTGCCGTTTTAGTTCTGTGTTGTATCCATCCGCGAGTGACGCTTTTCCAATTTAATTTGTTTTCAGTCCCAATAACCAACATTTTCTCATTCCTTAATATAATTAGTTAATGTTTTGGTGGCCCGAGTCGGCAATTTTAAATTTGTGACACTGTGGTGTATAAGATATATTATAATTAAGAGTTCCCTGAGGCCGAGGTATGCATCCGCATCCTCGCGGAGGTGAGCGGATGCACGGCCATTTTTCACTGTCTTTAAGATTGCCTCGTGGAGGAAGGGTGGCTGCGGCCACATGTGTCGGCTCACCGGAAATTTGTAATAGTCTTGGAGCATCTGAAATGATGAATTATGGAAGTTCAACAGTAAAAAGTTGCACCAATTAACGAGTATTATTATCCATCCACGTGTTCTCGAACCTACATAACTAGTATTGAACCCTGAGATAAGAAACCTTGCAGCCGCATGTGACGCCGTGGAGACTGGAGATATTATTCTGCTTGGTCAGTACTTGGATGCTGAAGCTGACGGATTATGCTTGTACCATTACAAGCTGCACTTCACACTTGGCACACTCCATTCTAGTTTATACTCTACAGCATCTGTATCGCCCCTTCATTACTGATAATATTGGAAAGTGACTCGTTTGGAATCTTTCTTGATGACTTTATCATTACTACTTTAGTGGCGGACAAAATATCAACAGTGTTGAGCTTCTTCCCCACTCTTCATCAGTTTTCAGCTATTGTCCATTTGAAATCTTCTATACTTAAGCCAAGCATTATTCATACACATGTCAATTATCTGTGAAAATATGGAGAGGTACCACATGTAACTTATGAGTTTGACTCTATATAGTGCAATCATCATGTCTCCTAGGTTGATACCTCCCATAATGGTGTAATACTTCTTGACATGTGATTGTATGTGGCGTCACTTATCTTCAGCGAACCTACAGAAGTTTCTTGTTCTTGACAACCTGCTGGAACTGCCTTGTGATTTTCATTTTAATTCAATTTCTTTGCTGTCTTTTTCTTCTGAATGCACTTTACAACACCAACAGGTTCAGCTTCACAGAAAATACTTGCAAGGCTCACAACTTTGTTATCTAACCCCTTAACAGCACAAATTTTTCTTTCGTTACACACCTGTACATAAAAAGTACCCCATGGTTTAGAATTCAATGTCTTACCATCCATCAAAAGGCAATCTTTTAGTAGATTTTGTCTGATTGATCCAAGGCTATCTATTCAATATTTCTCTTGCAGTATATAATTAAGTTCCAGTGTAAAGAAATAGTTGTCAAAATACACAAAAGAGCACTTCCGCTGATAAAACCACATAGAGCAATTACTACCTTTGCACCAATATCCAAAATCTCTTCGGACAGCGAAAAGTCAAACTGTCGGAATGCATCCTCCCTCCATAAAGAAAGCAGTCATAAACTCATAAATCATACCTGAAACTCCCGTTCCAATGAAAATCTTAAATCCCCATTTCCGTGGTTCAGTTTTTGTGTACCTACTGATGTCGACTGCCCGCTGGAGTACCTTTATTAGACATCATTATCTCATCAATGCTATATTCATTCTCTTCATGAATATTGTAGAAATTCCTTCAGGTAACATCCACTAGTGCTCGAATTTTGAAATATCAATCATAACTTTATGATACCTTGTTAACAAATTGCAGGTTTCTGCGTATAGCTTCGAAATGTTTCAACATCATTACTGAAGCAATTAGTTTGTATCTGTACCTCTTAGATCAACAGTCAGAATATGCTGACAAAACCACTATCCGCAATGTTGTTTTTTATCCTAACAAAATTCTTCAACTCTGTATTTGTTACATTTATTACCTGTTCCCCTGAAAACTATAAATGTTAGTTTGTTTCACAATTAGTTCCCAAACATCACAATTAGGTCCCAAACATCAGTGAAAAAATTATTGAATTAATGAGAAGAGTGACGAATTATTCCCGATATTAATTTAAAAGAAAAACTTGCTTTGATCTCTGTAACACAGTGCAATACAGGTTTTTCTTTCAACAAAAAAGTAGCTTTGCTTTGACGTTCCTTAAAAATTTTAGATGCTTCCGTACTCCGATATAAGCTCTGTCAAGCTGAAGTTTTGTTCTTGCAAGTCTTGGTGACTGTGTAGGGTTTTGGAAGGACTTTTGAGGACATATTCAGTTTTTTTCGATAAGTCTTCACTGATACTGACGTTTGTGATTTTGAAGTATCCAAATAACTGCAAGAACTACTGTATATTTTTTTCCATGCAGGTGGTGTTAGTAAAAGGCACTATGTCTGAATTAGTTAGGTTATTGGAATGTGTTGCAATTTGATTTGGTAAACTGAGACAGCTTATTGAACTACTAGTCATTTGATCAATGTTTGCTGAGGCTTGATGTGGTGAAGTTGGGTCATAAGAGAACGCGGTTACTAAAAAGGCACTCTGATTGAGTTATGTAGGCTTAGGCGAGTTTCCATGACTGTTGTTGAAGTCTGGAAAGATAGACATAAAATTCAATGGCAACCAATCATCCTGAAAGAGTGTGTGCCTGAGTGGTTATCAAAACAAGGCCTAGCACCTGGAAACTTTTGGGTCAGCTTGTGTTGTCACTGAGCTGTGAGAAAGATAAGATCTGGGTGATGTCATGGCCAGGCATACGTATAGCCCACAGCAGACGAGCAGACAGTTGTGCTTTAAGGAGCGCAAGATCAGAACACTGTGTGCCAGTATTACACAAGTTTGTATGGCGACGAAAGGGTTGGAAAGGTTTCGACAGTGCGTTTGCATGATGTGAGAGCAGATTAGATCATTGCTGTAATTGGTGAGGGTGTTTTTTAATTTCAAGTGAAGAGTGAGTGCCTGATGTGGTTTGTGAACTGCTTTGTGTGAAAGGAACGGGCATTAATTGTTTACAGTAGAACCTTTATTTTACTAGTCTCTACAATTTGTGATTATACTTTCTAAAAAGTGTTCACTCATAGAAATAATTTTTTTCCCCAATTTTAGATGTCATTGGCTTAAAACAAATATATTTTGAATAAATATGGATTTTATTTAATAAGCAAATGTCCTCCGAATAACATGACACCAGATAGGTATAGGCAGTTCGGGATGATGTGAGCACTCAAAATAGCCCTGCTAAAGTTCTATTTTCAGCCAATTCGTATCTTTCTGCACGTCACGGCTAACAACGGGAAATGTCTTACCTCTCTGGACACGTCACTTGATGTTTGCACGTGTAAGATAAATTGTGCAGTCAGTACGTATCTACGTAGATTTATATAAAGAAAGTTTATTATTTATATAACATAACAATTACATCAATTTTGGTTGATTTTGTTTCAGTATTGTTGTATTTAAATTGGAAAATAAACTTAAAAATATTGTGTAACTTCGCTGAGCAATAAGGCATAGCTGCCAACTCTTATGATTTTCCCGTACAATGTACGATTTTGCGCCCTATTGTACGGTTGTACGATTCATGTCAATTATTGTACGATTTTCAAGCTTTCCAATTTTTTTCCCATTTGCTTAGTTCATAAAGAAATCTCGTACTGAAATCCCATAATCTGGTACTAAAATCTCATAATTTCGGTACGGTAATGTGGTATGTATATCTGACTTACAGTGTCGTAAATAATAAAGAAAACTGTAATGTTGTAGTTTCGGGAACTAGCGTACTTTATTTATAGCCATTGTACTATATTGTTCACTACAGAGTACCTTATTATTCATGCATCGTATGAACGTATCCCGAACTTTGCCGAACACACCAGATTGATTGCAGTTGTCTTCTTTGCAAAAAATGGCTGTCGGGATCTTCCTATGTATTCTGTGGTCGGGGCTCGTGCACTCGTGCAAACAAAAGTCACGAGACTGTTTCAATTTGAAGTGGCTTTCCAATTTACCGTTTCCGTGTAATAATTGCTCAAGGACATGCATAAAATCTTGTGAACTGAAAGAATTTATTCTTATTTTTCCAGTAAATGTTGAAGCGCACGTTGTAGTTCCGTAGTGAACATGGTTTTTGACCAGGTAAAATGTATCATTTTGTTGTTGTGACGGCGTATTTTAGTGCCGGTAATTGTATCGACATCGCATATTTAATAGTTGTAAAACCTAGGAATACTGCAATTTTCATATCTGGGAAATACATCTTTGCAGTTTTTACAATGACGTTTTTATACAATTACCAAACCGTGCAGATGTAAAAACTGTTAAAAAATTTAGAGTATGTGGTATTGTATAAGAGATTAAATACTCTCATATCTGCACGTTCAACGATGTACAATTTATTTCTCAAATCCACAGTATTTGCAGTGTCGGAGAGTTGTGGTTAGATGTGCCAAGTGTGATTAAATTGCCTAATTTGCACTCTAAGAATTTTTCGTGCATTTATAAAACTGTGAAAGAGAATTTAAAAGCTGTATTACCAGAAATCGTAACGTAGGGTCCTATCTATTGATGTATTAAAGTCGGTAAAGTTTGTAAACTTGCAGAAATTAAAACTAGCTCTACTAGGTTTATTTAGATTTGTATGAATATTTATATTATGAGCAGTATTTATGATGTTGCAACAAAGTAAGCCTGATTTTATAATTTGTTCAGTAATTTCCCTGTTGAATTTGTTTTCTTTATAATTGCTCTAGGGAGACTATGCCATTTTAGCCGTGAACACAACATATGAATAGTAGTCAAAATGTTAGGTAATTTTATTAATTATTCAGCATATTCTAAATTTATTTTGCATACAACATATTGACATGTTAACAGTGTAATATTTTATTATAAAATAGCCAAAGTGTTTTAGTTCAATGGCATTTACATATACACAACACGTGAAATGCCGCGACTCGTTTATGCAAAATTTTATTAATTTTGAAAATTGTACTATTTCTGAATCCTTGAGGTTGGCCGCTATGATAATGGTACTATAGTTAATGTTGAATTGTAAGCAGTAACAGCTATTAATATTTTTCAAAGGTTATATTTTTTGTGCTCACTTTATCCCGAATGACCTATAAATATACTCTCTCCCCTTGCCACTTAAAAATGTTAAATACACGGTGCACCACAAAGTTTTAATGAGCTAATTACATTTAGTAATTTAAAACCATGTACAAGGTATTAAAACTACCACTTACCATGCAAAATCTCTCCCCCCCCCCCTCAAAAAAAAAGTGTTTTCATAAGTGAGGCTAGTGTCTTCATGGGTGAGTGCGACACACTGCAGCAGCTGCAATGGGAAACGTGACAAAAAATGCATTTGGCATGAGCTCGCTAACCCATGCATGCATACACACCTAATCAGCCCCTAGAGTTGCGTGGATACGTGTTATATTGATCAGGAGAAACAACAGGCAATGTAATTGTCCTTGCTTAAGGGCATTCACCGTGTCTGCAGTAACGTTTTGGTCTGGGACTGAAGATTATATGGCCACTGACTTACATTTTATGCAAAAGTAAGGCAACTACAGTAAACTCCCAACTATCCATGTTAATTAATGTTTAGTAATGCACTGATAATAATCTGAAAATAGCCCATTTACTAATACGTATAATTTTTTTAATATCACATTTATTTGTAATTGTCTCAAACACTGTAACTGTGTAAGTTTTGCCTGAAAATATCATATTTACTCATCTATAGTGCACTCTTTTTCCCCAAAATAAATAGAAATAGGTCTTAGGTGTATGGTAAGCACGAGAAATAGGTGAAGTTTAAATCTCATTAACCATTATTACGTGCTAGATTTAGCATTCTTACGTTCAAAATAAAGTTTTTTGACTACAAAAATTTTTGTTTTTTACAGTGTTAAACACACAAAATGCCACACAGGTAATTAAAACAACGGGTCAATCAGTGCACGGATGGTCAGGACTTGACTGTACAAAATTTTTATGTGTTTGGAAGATAAGACTATCATTCTAAGCGAGTGTTTGAAGAATATGCAAGTAAGGTGTAGTTTGGAATCGGGTTGATGTGGTTTTTTAACTGTGATTTGTTTCATGAATTATGAAATTTCCTATGTGTTGTGCCATTTAATAGGACACAAATTTGTAACTTGGCGCAAAGGCTGTGTATCCCTAATTCACTGTAAAGTGTTTATATTCCTACTTTTTTTATTGAAAAATATGGTGCGTGTGGTACATGGGTGCTGACAGTAATATAATGTGTACGGATTATATTTTGGTCTGTATAGGCCACAACAAATGTTGTATTCTTGTACTGTTAACGTCAATCATCTGAACTAAATGAGAGCTCTTTCTAACATGACATTTCTTAAACCTTACAGTGTTATTGCTTGTTTGAGTACTAGCAATTTGCCCTCATAGCTACATCCTTAAAAAAATACAGCTATTGTGCAAATACACATACCTTTCACTTGCAGAGCTGTATCTGAAGGTATGAATATGTAATGTGAAGACATTGGTGTCCTCTATTGAAACGTTTGGAAACTAACTTGTAAGTATAATTTTTCTAAAAAAAATATTTTTTTTTAGTAACCCAAAAAATTACACATCTTGTTGTAATGTATGATATGAAACCCCTTTTTGTGAGTTTTCAGATAATGCCTACAAACACTTTGTCGCAAATACGTACAGCTTCAACAGCAAAAATACCGTATTTACCCACGTACCTCCCGTCCCTCCCGTCCCTCAATTTAAGACCAGCGCCTCTAATTTTTAACAGGTTCTATATAGATATATACATATATTCCATTATAGTTTCAATTATTATTGCCTTTTGTTCAAAAACATAATTTAATAACATTAAATATTACGTGAAGTAAGTACAGTATGTAGATATCTGAAGAATTAGAGTACACCCCAAAAGTATAAATAGTGCTGAGCACCGTTTGACATTATAGAAGGTGCAATGATGTGAACTCAAGGCTGACTGGTGCGCTGCTGCACGACACACAAATACTCCGTAGCTGCAGCAGTGTGTACTGCTTTTTGGCGGAGCAATGAATCACTATCTCAGTCTTGATTCTCTGCACCTCTAAATGCAGTGTTGTGAGTATGTACCTAGATGCTTGCTCACCAGACCGGGAAAGTGAGACAGGATCTAGATGCGTGCTGATTTGGCGCTGCTCAACACTGTCTGGCGTGTCACAGACCCAGGTTTTACGTACAACTGGTGCTTTAAATTATGGTAATGCTGGTGTTGCGTATTTACTGCTGCTTATGAGCTAAAATCTGATACTAAAGGAGTTCACACTTATTTTTCCATTATACATAATTAATTTATCTAGCAATCTGTAATGTATGATAAATGCAACTTTTCCAGTCTCTATTTATTGAAAAACCTTGATTTCCGTGTACAGACTGCAACTTGAATTTTCAATTTTGTTTTTGAGAAAGAATGTGCAGGTAGTGCATGCCATGGGTAAATACGGTATCTATAAACATGAAGACCTTGAGAACAAACATTTATGTATTGTTTAAAAATTTCCAAGTCTTAATTCTTTCATTAAATTTATAGGTACAAACTGTAAACAAAAAAAAAATTTGGCTATCTTATTATTAAGGTTGTGGCTCCGTGTTGATGTATGGCGTAACTAGCTCTGAACTATAATCTAAGCCTTGCATGTTTACATGTTTAATAATATAATTTTTACTCAAATTATTTCTTGATTTAACTTGTATTTTGGCACTGTATAATATACAAACCGAAATTTGTCTTATTTTGGTTTTATTTTTATTTGCCACATAGTCATACTCTTGCATTATATACGCGCTGTTTACTGTCATTGCAGAAAAAAAAAAGTAAAAATCTGCAACATATATTAATTATGAATTCCATTTTTTAGTAATTAATGGGTTCTATTTTTTAGAATGTAAAGTATAAAATTGTCTAACAGTACGTAAATTTTATTTGTTGAGCTGTTGTTACTGACTTCAGCTCGCAGATCAAGCAAAGTACATAGTGGTGAGCCAAGTACTGTTTTACAGAACTGGAAGCGGCGAGCGAAACGGCTCGCAGTGAAAGGCAACAGAGAATCGTCAAGCTCCATTGACACAACTCGATGGAAGGTTCCTCCATCACGGTCCAAGTTCATTAACAGAGGCAGCAGCCGCCCCCCTGGGAACAAGCCATCGACTCCCACCCCTACAATGGTCCCTGTGGCCCCTGTCACTACCAGCATGGTCGTCTCGCCCACAGATACAAAGTGAGTAAAAAGTATGGTTCCAGTCGAGGCTTGTTCAAGATCATTTATGTAAAATAGAAACTAGTTCCAGTTCAAGAAGGAACTTGCAAGTTCCTTTCATATTTTGCAATTGCTTTTCTTGTCACACAAAATATGGCGTATCATTTAGGACCAAAGTGAAGCTAGTTCTGTACAGAAAAATAGATACACTAGACCCCCGATTTTACGAACTCTGGATTTAACGAAGGTAGCGATTTTACTACTCTCTCAGGAACCCTAAAAAAATAACAAAATTCTATGACCAAAAAAATTGTAACGGATTACATTGATAATGATTTTAAAATGTATTATTTAATTCACAGCACTGATGAGTTGTGGAATTGCAGTTATTACTTGACAAGTCACAATATTAAAAATACAGTGGAGCCCCGCAACTACGACAAGCGATAATTCTCGAGAATTTTGTCGTAGTTGCGTCGTTGTCGTAGTTGCCGAAATTCCCTTTTTAACCCCTAAAAAAAATTTTTATTCAAGTCAGTGTTTTTCTTGCTCTAATACCGTGTATCAGTGTTACTCTGATTAATAACACTGTTTTTTAAAACAAAGTAATGTTTTATATTAAACGCTGACTTTTTCTGAAGATTTTGATACTAGATAAGCCTATAATACCCTCCCCAATTCGTGTTGAAAGATAGAAATAAAATTGAAAACGGCGATGGCGCGAGGCCCGCAGCGCACGGGTGACGAATATCGACTCGAGTGTGCTGCGCTCTGTGCCAAACATCTGCAACTAAAGAGCTTGTGTACTGTAGCGCATTCTGACGGAGCTATAAGTCTTAGTTTCTGAGCTGTCCACTGGGGCGCTTCATGCGCCATTAGCCTCTACGGCAGGGGTGTTAGACGTACCAGGATCCTGGTACACGTACCAGTTTTCAGGATGCTGTACCATGTACCAGGATACTTTCATCCTGGTACGCGAAAGTACCAGGATTTTAGAATTTTGCAAATTTTATTAAAATGCATCATTAAACCGTATCTTCGGTAAAACCTTTCTACACAAAAAATACAAACCGTTGCCTGTTGGGCG
>PNEQ01004379.1:14724-36676 GCA_003012365.1 Medauroidea extradentata
CAAAAAGGCTTAATAAAAATCAAGTTTCTGTTCCATAGCACGCATCTCTTTATTCATTCAGGGTTCGAACCCACTATTTTCCCTGAGAAATTAGAGTGTGTTTCATACCGACTGGTGTTCAGTCGTGAGCTACGTGGAGCTGTGTGTGTGTGCCAATCACATTCGGTAGCTCACCGCGAGGTGGGGCCGAGTGGGGCATTATATATATTTTGCGACACAAGAGTGATTGGCAGACAGTACCATCACAGTACATAAACGAGTTTTGAACACATTGGCTGCATTTAGACAGAAATTTGAAAGCCAATATAAAAATTTAAAACAGACAACTAAAAAAAAACCTGTTCTAAAAGATAATAAACAATTTTAGGGTGATTACAGTGCTGACTTTTCTTTACATCATAATGTTGTGGTTTTCAGCTCAGGGATGAAATTACTTGAACAGAATAAACATGAAGAAATATTTATCTATTCGGTAATATTTTACACTTGGTGATTGCTCGTAACTATTAACAACTTACGTTTTGGTTAGTGACAATTGACAGAAATGTTGTAACTGCATTAAAATATGTCCCATGCTCTCTTAGTATCGTATTTGCCGGTGTAAAGGTCGATCCTGCACATAAGACGAGTCATAGTTTTTAAGGTACAAAATCTTTGCGGGGGGGGGGGGGGAGTAAATAATTACTTTCAAAATTCCGCCCGAAAAAAAATTTTTTTTGCCTTTACCAGAAAAGTAAATATTTAGCTGAAATATTTTTAATGCATTTATTACCAGTATATAGGCTAAACATCATAGGGGACACACAAACCAATAACATTGGCTAATACTGCCCTCCGGGTAAGGAAATGCAGAGCAGCAGTAACACGTGGCCTGCGACATTATCAGTTGCTGGCAGCTGTGCGCTACTTGGCAATGCCGGACTGAGGCCCGCCATGCACTACATAGCAACGCCGAGCTACAGCAGATGCTTGCAAGGTCATCGCATTCCTGTGCACAGTTGTCACCTGCCAGCCAAGCACTAGACATGTGACTGTGTGGTACCATAATTAGATCCTCGTTTTCTTAACTCGAGATTTGTGTGCTGGCAAGACAAAGGATCTAGGCACCCGTTCCAGTTGTGTTGATGCCCAAGCGAGGAACGCTTCGCTGCAAGGCAAAAGTAGCCTATGTCACAAATGTAATGCTCATCAAAATTTTGTACCGTAAATTTTATCAAAGAACGGAGCACTTGTTTTGATTTGTGACTGAAAATACCATCCTTGTAACATAATACAACTCCACAGCTTACAGCTTAACTTTTAAATGATTTTTAGGTTACCAAAAATTTTCGCACCTTTATATTAGACGAGTAGCAATTTTTGTAGACCAAAAATATGTAAAAATATTTGTATTATATGTCAGCAAATACTACATATGTATTAAATTAAAATTTTAACATGTTTGTATACCACGTAAGTTTAAAATCATGTGGTGTGTAAAGCAGAAATATTAAACTATCATAATACTCATTGTTATTGCTAATAATTAGATCTGGTGTTCTGGAACAAAACTGTAAAATCCGTGCTTAAAAGCTACTTCTTTAGCGCTTTGGAGGACATGAGGTAAGAATGGAACAGCGCCGGAATAATTGAGTGTGGAAAACGAGAAATCCCCAAGGAGAAAAGTCACCGATTAACGACATTGTTCGGAGCTATTTCCATGCACATGCGAAAATCACATGTTCAAACCCCAGAATCGAACCCGGATCGCTTTGGTGGGCAGGAAATGGTCTGACCATTCACCCACTGGCCCCCTTCAAAAAAAAAAATGGCAAAGATTTGGATGACTCCATCGGATTGTCATATGTTAACAGTTTTGTTTCAGAGGCAAGAAACATTGAAATTGAGGATAAAAAATATTTTGTAGGAATTTTTGAACATTTGTGTTTAACGTACTTGGCTATTGGAAGCAGCTTTCAGGATCTAGTGTTGCAGTTCTACAGAGTAAAATGAGCTATTGGTCAAACTGTACGATCAACTTGTGAAGTATTATGGATTTCTTTGTAACCCATGTGTAGTCTGTCTCGTGTAACTTTTTCATATTTTGACATTTCTCTTCTGAGAAATGTGCCTGGCAGTTTCATTGTTTGGAGCTTTAAACCTACCTGGCTTCCTGGAAAAGCGCTGTCTCCACAATCCTGTTTACACACACAGTTCCCAGAAGTGAACTGTCAAAATATGGAATTCTTATGTGAGATAGACCATATATGCCTTTCCTGGATGAAGGTATTTGGAAAGACACAGCAGAACACTATTCAGAGATATGTAATTTGCCAAACTGCATGGGTTCAGGTGATGGTAAACATATTTGTATAAAGTGTTTCTGTAACAAAGGATCGAGAAAAGTAAATTACAAAGATTTTTTTTCTATTGTGCTTATGGCCGTAGCCAACGCAGAGGGCATGTTTGTCATCATAGATGTTGGGTTTCTCGGGATTAACAGTGACGACAATGTATTTCAACATTATTTGTTTGGCAAGCGATTAAAGTAAGGCAAACTGAACGTTCCCAATCCCACAAGTTTGCCAAGAGATACGAGAACTATTTTTTGCAACGAGAAGTAGCCTTCCTGACACAGTAGAAATATGTGGGGTTATTACTGCTTAAGGGTGTTCAAGTATAATAATATCAAAATTTTATATTTTTAAGAAATAGTGTTAGTGTTCTAGATGATACTTGTGAGAACAGTTTGCTGTGACAAAAAAATTTTAGCTCGCCTAGTTTTCTGTTGAAGGTCTGTCAGTATCAAAATTTACATGTTATGCTGGCATGCAAATAGTGTAAACAAATTGACTTACTTAATGAAAAAAAAATTCACAGTGAAAAAACTTGCCATGGGCTATGTAACAAAATATTATATAACAGCATACAGTAAAATCTCATTATAAGGAACATGAAAAAGTAGGAAAGTTGTGTACTTTATTCTGAAACTTCTTTAAACTGAACACATTTTACATTATTTTAGTTCTAGAGGGGTATTTTAATTTATACTTTAAAGTGGCAAATTCTTTATATTGAAACTTCACTGTATTCAACTATTATTGTAATGTACAAAATAGCTGAATTAAATCTTCTTAACTTCTTTACTGAATTGTGATTTTTTTTTTTAAATTTAAACTAGTACATTGTTGGTTTCTAAGTATTTTATTATGTACCCCATGATGTCCGTTAACCGTGAATTATTTCAGTAAGTAATTTATTTTCACTATTTGCATGGCAGCGCAGTATACAATGTCAGCTAAATGTGTTTTATAGGAGGAAACAGTACTCGCAGGTATCATCTATAAAACTAATGTTTATTTCTAAGCAAATAAAATTAGGATAGTATCCCATTTTAAAACAGTTAAAATGTTGTAGCATCTACAATGAATGGCGTAGAACATATAAATATAACTGCTCAATTTTGTATCGAAACAAACATGTCACCTGTAAGTAGATGCTACTACCAGCAATAACAGTACCATGACATTAGCATTTACCTGAGAAGGGAAAAGTGGCTGTATTTATAGCATATACCAACATTCAACAAGGCAAAAAACGCCATTTTGTTACGTTCTTACCTAAAAACATTGAAAATTACATGTATAAGTGGTTACAAATAATCTCTTTCATAGCCAGTATATTACGTAAAAATAAATTAGTTGTTCCGGAACCACTCAATACACGAACGTCTTATTTCCAAAGTTCAATTTACCAAAGGTGGACACAAATGTTTTTAAACGTGACTAATGCAGTAACACACTTTCAAAGAAAATTATGCATTAAATTAATTGTATTAAGTACCAACGGTGTTACCTCAGTAAAGAAAAAATAATTTCACGCTATTATTTATGGGGTTCATGTAAGAACGTAAACATATTCAGCGCGAGACGATGGTTATACAAGACTTGGAGACGTGGAGAAATAGCCTAGAAGGAGGCGGTACTACATTTAAATGAGAATATGCACATGCGTCGTCTGTAGTACGGTCTCTATTTAGATCCTAATATGTCGTAGTTGCAAAGACAGTGGGCCGGCCGGCTTGGCACAGGCTGCGGCGCAATGTTTTTAAGCGGTTACTGTTGCATTTTTTTAACGGATTTTCACTATTTTGGTTTTATTTTTAATATTGTGACTTACCAGATAATAACTGCAACTCTACAATTTATAGTTCAGTGCAGTTTTTTTTTTTTTTTTTTTTTTATTTATTTATAACAAAATTATGTGTGGAGGAGACTTGGCAGGTCCTTGTGTTCGATATCTCCTTGTTTTCTAGATTGGCAAGGTAGAGTGAACTCAATTGTTACTACAAATTAACTAGCCATGCCTTCTTCCTTAGTTACAGTTGTATGTTCAGCAGCAGGCATCTGTGACATTGCATGATGTATTGCAGGCCAACCAAGCCGGGGCTGGTAACAGAGCCCATGGTGGGCCCAGGGCTGTACAAGGTGGTAGGCACCCAGCCAGTGGACGTGGCTGCTCATCTCAAGCTGCTGGGCGAGTCTCTCACCATCATTGGCGAACGTCTAAAGGAGCATGATGTGAGTCACCTTGTAAATTGTTAATGGCAATGTGTTGTACAATGACATTTAAAGTGCACAATATGGCAACACAGTGCAGAGTTGCTCTCCTCTTGCACTTCACAGATACCTTACTACCACTGTTCTGACTGCCATATAATAGATGCTGGTTCAAATCCTGAACATTCCAAACATGATAGGGGTGTGTGATTGTTCGAAGTTTCAAATATTTTTCGAATAGTAATTGTGTATTATTCAAATTCGAAAAACTAATACCAGATTCCCAAATTTCGAAGTATCCAAGCCATTTTGAATAGTTAATTTTAAACAATTTCTTAAAATAATCTGAGTGGATAGCAAGGCTATTTCTACTTACAAGGCTTACATAATTTAACAGATTTTATCGTTTTTGCCGATATTTGAAGGTTAAAGTTAAAACAGTAGAACCGCGTTATAACGTTTTTCAAAGGACCTATGAAAAAGTGTTACGTGCTGGAAAATTTTATATGCAGGAATCAATATTTTTACATCAATAAATGAGTACTACACAAAAGTAACTTAAAATTTGAAAGTTTATGTACAGTGAATAAGCGTATAATGAGGTTAAATGAGGCTATAGTTATTGTTCTATCGGAAACATAATGAATACATACATTATGTGTATAATAGAGGCTCTCCCACTTGTCTTCTGAAGGTTAATGATCGTCATCTTCAAATCACAGGCTTTAATACCACTGTGACGTATGCTTATAATACTTTCCCAGACATTAATTAGTTTTTTACAGTTGTTTTTAGTCTACAGCTTATTTTATCTGAAATAATACAGTCAAGAAAATTTTGCTCGAGTTGTGGTTAATGTCTGAGAAAAAAGTGATGTTATATGCAGGAAATGAAAATACCAGTGTTGTTATAAGCAGGAAATTAGTACATTATGCTTTTCGTAAAAATGATGGGACCAAAAAAAAGTGATGCTATATTCAGGAAAATGTTATAAGCGGGAATGTTATAACAGGGTTATACTGTATAAGGTAAATAACGGACATTCACGGATATTTTGAACATAAATATTTACCGTATTCATGTGTGGAGTCACTGCTTCACATTCGTGACCATAGCTACACTCGCGCAGATACTCATTTATCATTGTCAATGAGATATATAAGGTTTGTTTTACTCAGACTCTCAGGAGATGGAAGAGTTGGATGAAGTTGACCCAGGTCAAAAAGAGTTGACAACTCTGGGAGGAGTGAGGAAAAGGCCTATTGTGTTGATTTGATTATATTGTAAACATGGCTGAACTAGCAGATGTACAGTATTTAGAAATTTTAATAATGAAAAATCATGTGATGAGGTTCCTACAGCTGCACCAAATAATGCACTGTAAATGATAAAGTGTCTTCTAATGGAATGATGAGAGGAAGCTAGAAAAATGTAATACACTAAATTTTACTAGTCTGAAAAATAATAATTTGTAACGTAATGATTTTTACTGACTTGGAAAGCTAACCATAAAGTAAAAATTCTAAAAGAAACTCATCATTTACGAGAATTAAGTACATTCCACAAATATTATCCAATTTTTGCGAACTGTTTTTAGAGGTTAACAACCACATGCAGACAATACCATAACCACAGTCTTTGAAGTACAGATCTTGATAATCGCCTACTATTCAATGCTGTACCAAGAACTCCCTTATGACTGAACAGAACTGCTGGCGCCACTATCGCAGTGGGGCTGTTGTAAAGAGAAGTTCATTATTTTAATCAAAACTCACATGTTTAACATATTCTGGTTAAACTTAGTAAGATCCCAATATTTGTGCTTCAAAAATATACTGTAATACATTTAATGTTGTAAAAATAATTACTGCCACGAGTGTGCTAGTGGCGCCACCAGTTTTCATTTGTTTTTACTGATAGTAAAGGAAATAAAATCAGTCATAAGGGGGTTAATATTTTATAGCAGTGCCCAGACCTGAACTTCTAAGGCAGTGACCATTACCAACAACTTTTAATGGTTGGAATAAAAAAAACCTTATTCAGCTTCCGCAACTTTATAGTCATCCAAGTTTGCCTCAAAATATTAATACTTTCTCCATTTTCAAACATGCCATTGAAAGTAAACTGTACAGTCAACAGCAGTATGCTCACCATAACATCTAGCAGACAATTTGCTCCTACTTGCCCTCGCAACTCTTCCTTGAGAGAATGAGCAAAGAGAGCATGTTCTTTTTTTCTGAGGAGCATCTTGATCTGACAAGTAAAACAAACAACACCCTGCGTCATCTTGTTTCCGGTGAGTAAAATGCCTAAGAGTGCCTGGGAAGCTGCAAGAGTACAAAGAGTCGCCAGGTAAAGGGCGAGTAAAACACACCTATAGTAAACTAATTTACTATATAGCTTGTTGATCGTCGTATACTTTCCACTCGAAGTGTAGCGATACATGCTAACGGAACATCTCGATATGTACAATATAGTGGCAGTGGTGTAGATCGCGGTAGCGGCAGCAAAAGTTCGACGTCTACGTAGTTACCGTGCATACGTCTATGAAAAGGTGTTTAATGCAGTTTGTTTACTCCTCCATTGTCTTATGCTTTACGTTTAACGCTCTTCATTTATATAAAATATTTGCTGCGGGGAAGTTAATAATTATTATTTCGTTAAGTGAACAAACAAGAAATACCATAGTTATTTATGTACTACCCGCATTTTTTTTTTCCTTCAAAAAACCAAATTGTAAAGTTGGGCTGTGGGTCTTACACTTAAATCAAGGTTTTGGATGAAAAATTAGGCCTGCAAAGATGGGAATTACCATACATTAAAGTAACATATTTTCCTGCATAAATTTGTTCATATGGTAGTCCTTACAACTGCCAAAAAAAGGAATTCTTACGTGAGACAGGCTTTAACAACAAAACAAATGTTGATAAATTGAAGCAACTCATGACCTTTGTTTATGTGCAAATTTTCAAAATGATACCTGTGTAGAAGGAAGCGAATGGAGGATTAAGCAATGCTTTTATTTTTCCTAGAACTGGCCTCTGGGGTTAACTGTTTTGCTGGAGGTTGCAGTTGGTGGGAGTTTCGAACAGACTAAAACTAGACCTAGTCCATCCGAAACTCCCACCAACTGCAACCTCCAGCAAAACAGTTAACCCCAGAGGCTCCTACCCCTGTAACAGTTTTCGCTGTGGTTCCTGTACCATTCATCAGCCATCTACCTACTTTAACAGCAGACTTACAAACCACATATATCCCATCCCAGGTAGCTACAAATGTGCTGCAACAAACCTGATATACCAGCTCCAATGTAAACACTGTGATGCAGAGTACAGAGGCCTAACCACCAACACTCTAAGACAGAGAATGAATGCCTACAGAGCTGACACAAAGCAAGCCCTAGCTGAGCGCAATATCTGCCCACAAGAAAAGCCAGTCGCAGCTCATGCAGTTTCCTACAACAAAGACTTTGATTCCTGCTAAAGTACCAGAATTGTGAAATCCTTGCCATCTTCTTGCAACAGTTCAGAGCTCAGACGCTGAGAACTGGCCCACCAATATATCACTAAATCAATACAACCTCCAGGCCTCAATATCAGATAACTCACTTTTCCTCCCCCTTATTCATTTGCAAGCCATCACAACCAGACCTACGGTACATTACTGCCACATGTTTGAAATTTCTGCCGTGCTTAGTTTGCCTTTCGGCCGCTAGGCTTGCAGGTAACAGAGCACACATTGCTGCTGGGTTGCAGTGTGCCATGTCTTGCCGCCCAAGGAAGTCAGTTTAACACTGGCGAAACTTCGCGACCGCGCTTCCACAAAAAAATGTGAGGCATCCCTTAGTGTGTGTACCTATTTACAAGTATCAACTGTAAGTACTTGTACTTCTGTCCGTTACATTACTTGTTAGCCTAGCAGCCCATTTCCCGCCATTCTTATACTGTATATTCTTCCTAAATTAAAGTGCGGACATTTAAAAAATATTTTTCCAGTGCCGACGAGTTGTTGTATTTATACATTTAGTGTATTGTTTTATTCTAAGAATGTCTGCATATTACGACGTAGATGAATTATTTGACTTGTTTGGTCCGATGAACAAGCATCTACACACGTACAAGCAGCGCAAAGGCCAAGATAGTGTTTCGTGGCTTCATCAGAATATGCCACAGTACAGAGTGGCTGAGCGCGCTCTTCAGTTACGGCTTGTAGCTAACAGAGTGCATTATTCGTTACCATGGATCGTTCACCCGTGTTCCGTGCAGCCAGCCATTGCCATCTTTGTTACAACATGCTGTGCGTGGTGCTACATAGTATTTAGGTATACTTCTGGGGTATAATTTCGTTACATTTTTACATAAAAGTAAATTAAATTCAAACAAAATAATGAAGAAAACATTTTTTTCAAGAGAGTATGTTGACAATATGGGATGCGGATCATACATGGGGGCAGGTGGTACATGGGTGAATACAAAATTGTGGAGCCTTATCAATGTCGCAAAGAGTGGGAACATAAATTAAGATGGCCAAAACGAGAAGAAACATTTTCAGCTGTTAGTGTTGACAGCAATTCCGAATTTAACGTGACCAAAGTGCATATCCAAGGTATTCGTTGAGATGAAATTATGATGGTGCTTGCTAGAATTGTATGCATGGCTAATATTGTGACCTCATTAACAATTTTGTAAGTAAGCATGGCCATGAATGAAATAGTTAATGCGAGTGTCTTCTTATGAGCAAACTTTTTTTATTACCGATACTTTTATTTGCTAATATAATCAGCCAGTTGAAAATGTTTAGAATTTACATAAAATATTCTATGAATGTTTCCAAATGTGAAACACGTATAGTGTTTCATTGTTATTTTACCAAAAATTTGTTTGAACAGTGATCACTCCCGGTAAACATTAGCATTACATTGTTTCCTGCACACTAAGATCTAATATTTCATAGAATTGCAATAATTTACTATGTATTAATTTAGCTTTCTAATTTCTGTAGTAAGATTCTTCTAAAAATATTACTGAAAAGTACTTTATTTTTATTGTTATCTTTACGCGTTCAGCTGTGTCTTCTGTAGTAAGCACTCGTTTATAGTGATGGGTTGAGTACTGATTTTTACCGTTTCCAAGTCTGATTCCTTAATTTCGATTCCCGATTCTCAATTCTGAGTACAGTAGTTCGATTAAGTCAGTAAACAAGTATAATGCATATTGTTTGGACAGAAATAGAAATGATTTCTTGGAGAGGTACTAACTGTCTTCATAACTATAATTTTACCAAGATGAAATAATGAAAAAAAATTGTAATAAAATGGACCAAATAAACTTAGTGTAGTCATAATGAGAACATAGATTAGTACACTATAGACCTACACTGAGTTATAAAGTTCGCTAGAAAAAGAAAATGGGAAAAACAAAATATAATATACAATCTGATGATTGCGAGGTAGCAAGTATGTTAAATGTAGGTACATAATAATGACACTTAAAAAATATAAATTAACAATCTGTGTGCAACTTTGTACTGTCTTAGTAACATAAGTCGATATTTTTCGCAGAAATATTGACTTCTGAACTCTGAAGCAAAGACAATTCTCATACTAGACCTTGAGGTTAGGTTGGTTTTGGTTGACAACCTAATTTTGTGCATAATGAAATGTGCACACTTCGGTGGAACACATCTCGTGACCAGCAGTATTTACTTATATAGGAAAAATATTGTGAATAAAAATGTACCGGTAAATAAGCACTTTTGGTTGTTAGAAAAACTATCGATGCAGTAGTTTTAAGCGTTCCGTTTAGCTTGATGTTTTTGTTTTCGGCTTCTGCAAGTCGTATAGTAAAATATACAAATTTTTTATTGTTTTGCTGGGTGATGTTTTTAAATACTTGTGAGGTAGAAAGTGATGAACAATAATGAACAAACAGTATTGTATTTCCGCTGCAGTTTATTACTGTTGCAGTGTTTTTAAACATTGTTTTTGTTTTGCGACGTCATAGATATGCTACGTTTAGTTGGGAGCACGGTCCACGGGCGAGACAAACATGCAAGCATACAAGAGGCCGAATGTTAAACTAGTAGCGCTATGATGTTGCAAATATATTCCAGTGGAATATTATGGCACTAACTAAAACTGATTATTTCGGCAACAATTTTGTTCTAGTGTCGTACGACTTCGTACTGGAACATTGTAAACATAGCTGGTGCAGAAACGTAAATAGTAAATAAAACCTTGCGACGCGATGGCAACGATCGTGCTATGAAATTCTGTGAATTTGTTTCATTTATTTTATTGTATTTCTTAGTGCTAATATTTGCCGACACTGTGTTTAAAAAGATAAATAAATTACAGTTTTTTTATTTTTTATTGTTAATGTATGCTTTACAAGAGTTTTTATAAACTAAAACGTTGTGGATATCGAAGTTTAAAGTTCTACTGTTTGTATACCGAACACTGAAAAATCTACTCAGAATCGACTTTTTGAGTACTCTGTACACAGTATTGATTTTATTAAGAGAATTGGCGGTATCGAGAAATCAAAGAATCGAATCGTCCCTACTTGTTTACAAAAAACAATTTTGTGATTTCTCACAAACATAATAAAAGAAGAAAACTGAGACAAAAATGTAGTATATTGCTGTAAGAAAAGGTCAAAGTATCAATCAAAAACTAGTAACTTTTTTTTCAAAGAATTGTCAAGGTTATTGAGTAAAAATTGCTAAATTTTGACGCTTTTATTAATAAAGCAAAGTGGATTTCTGTATCTCCTCGTAAATGCAACATTATGCACTGGCAAATGTATACCTAATTTCACGAAACACTACCAGTGTTTGAAAATTATTCAAAAAAATTAAACTATTCAAAATGCTAAAACCACTATTCGCACACCCCTAAAACATGATTCTATGTTTATTAAAAGTAACATACATAAAATAATACCTGCACGTGGAATGTGTTGTGCTACAAAGTTCAGTTTGTCTTGTGAATCTTTCTTGAATTCAAATTCTCCTGCTTCTGGTTTTTGTAGGATGTACTAGTTGGCTTTCTTTTGTTTGATTTGAGTTGCTGGTGTTTTGGTCAAGCATTACTTATGTTTGTGGCATTATTGTAAAAAGAAATTGATTTCTCTGATACAATATCGATATTGTATTTTGGTTATAGGTTGCACATTTTTAAAGATTACAAAAAGTGAAATGCAGCCTTTTTACCAAACATTGCCGTCGAAAAATAGTTTGGTTTTTGCAAATACGATAGTCTGATAGAAAAAATATGTATTCCCATATTCAAGTATTAAGCTAATCTGTGCGTAGCTTTGTTTTTTTATGTAGGCCTAGAGATAATTGTTTGTTTGCAGCAAAAAATGGTGGGAAGAATGGTAATTTTTTTACACACACCTGTCACTATCAAAGGGGGCCGTGGTGGTCGAGGGGTTAGTCTCCGGATTTTCGCATGTGGGAATCTGCTGGACAATGCCGTGTGTCGGCGGGTTTTCTCGGGGATCTCTCGTTTCCCTTGCTCTTTCATTTAGACTCTGCTCCATAGTCACCTCATGTAATCTCTCACCAGCGCTGAAGACTTCATTGCTAAACGATGACCAAAATCTCTCACTTTGACTATCAAAGCTTCGGACAGCAGGTACTAAGAGGAATGGACAGTTTTCTATAAATTTTAAATTGCATGTAGTTAATTAATATTTTTGACATTTACATATGTACTTTGAATTAATATTGGTAAAACAACATAGTATAAAAATTATGTATTACTATATGTACATGTTAATGGAGTAATGTTATATTGGCAAGTTTGCAACTCTGACCTCTCAAATATCGCAGTGTGGCATAGTCATGTTTAACTAAATAAACAAACTGGGAAATTGTACATACTAAGTAGTCAGGACTCTTTAATACAAACCTGAAGGGACCCAAATATTGCCCCTCTGTAATAAACAAACTTTGTATCAATGAAACTTTGACAAAAACTTTAAAAATAGAACAATAAAATAGCAGTTGTATAGTGTTTTTAATAAATTACTGAGAATGTGTAGTTTAAAAACAGCTTTAAAAAACTTTGTAGTGGAAAATGTATTTTGTTTAATGCACAGTGCAAAAATTTACTATATAGCATAATCACAAATAATTCTTCAAATATCCTAAAATGTACAGACTGTTGTAAAACTATTATTTTAGTAGGTTTTACACATGATTTAATAGTGGTTGGGTGGCTGTAGTCAGATTTAGGCACTTTATACTGAAACTATTTAATGTGGTTAAGTTAAGGGTGAGGATTACGGTTAAATGAATTATGTTATTCCAATTATGTCGCTTTACTCTACATAAGTTAGTTACAAAATACTACACGGTTGTACTACATAATTTAGGTTGGAGGGGAGTGGCTGTTTAAATATTTATGTTCTACTTTATGATGGGTGACCCTTCGGACACCTTAGACCTCACCGTTAGCATGATGCCGGAGGCAGATGATGATTGTGTCGGCTATCGACGGACGGCGGCACGTCGTGGGACTCGACCCAGGACCATCCTGGCAAGGTGGTGACGGCTGGAAGGCTTGAAGGAGACAGACCCCGTTTCCCCCGATACATTGCGTTATATTGACACACTTATGTGCAGGTGGGGAGAATCGCTGAGGCCCTTATCTTGTGCAACCCTTGACCTGATTGCACTGCCGTCGTCGCTAACCGTCCTCCAGGCGAGGCTCTTGCTAATCATAACAAGACTATCTTAAACAAGATAATGCTTTCCAAGCTGTAGAAATATGATGCCTTGGTCCAAGAGCTACAACATACTACTTACAGACAGGGCATCATACTATTTTCCTTTAGAAGTTTGTATTAAATAACTTTTTTCATTAGTACTTTTTCTTGTTGGGCCCAAAAACTACTTTGTCTACGTCTTTCTGTAACTTCACGTGTGTTAACCCCATTGAATTGTGCATTGAGCAAATACACACAGATAGGATTACCAGACGTCCTCTTTTACAGATATGCCCTCTTATCAAAGCCTCTTAAACTGTCCGGACGGGTTTCACAAAAATGGGCCAAATGTCTTCTTTTTCAAGAACAGACAGCCTAGATGTATTTTTATATGGTCTCTGTGTCACAAAATGCTAGGAATGGTGCAGAGGCCTCGCACTTATGCGCATCTTCTTTGCTTTGGAAATTATTACGTTATTCATTTTTTATACATATGTTGACGCAAATCCCACTGCGCTAGATGTGCGGGGTTGTAAGGAAGATTGCTAAATGTGAGCAGTGTGTGTATCTAGAAGACCTTTGAGGTAGAGAGCATGAAACATTGGTGTGGTTCTTCTAGAGTAGTTGGTAATAGAGTTATCCTCGACTCAGCGAGTGACTACTGAGTGAGCCAATAAGGACAACCTCTACTCGCTAGCACAGGGTGTCATCTTTACATAACAGAGGGCAAAGCATATATCACTCGCCTTGTATTAGATATAAAGGGTGGTACACAGGTTAATATCATGAAAGGAGAAAACAATGTAATTCAGTTTCATGGGGTGTTTATATTCATTAACACAAGTTACAGTACTTGTCACATGATGAATACAACATTAGCTTTGGTACATGGTCCTTAATTAGGGTTAGATGTCAATCATAATTTTATGACATACATTTTAACACTGGGGTCTCAATATGAGATACGGCAACAGGATACGACAATAACAATGATACAACAACTTGGAAATACAATACTAAGCCCACATGACATATTATGATGCATACACTTCTACATGGCACTCCGGGCCGTTCAGATACTGGGCAAAGATTAAGGCCTTATTCGTGGCCGAAACTGGGTGGCGATCATCTCTTTGATCCCGAGAGGTATGCAACAACATTCAATAGCCTCTTACTTTAGGTGCTGCGCTGTCGACGATACTGGATTAACGAACGAGCCAGGCTGGGTTACTGCTAATACACGGCGATCTCTCTGATCCCGGGGTGAGGTTACTATATTCTGTAACTTTCAATAACTTTACGACACAGGAAGTGTATACGAACACTTTAGGGTGGGCGTTACCTAGGGGTGTGTCCCCTAATTAAATACGTGGCGCGGTAGATGTGCATGGCAGCGCCCCTTCGTCCTTTCCCTCAGCACTTTCCTAGTAGTGTACAGGTAAGGGGGTGAGGGACTCCCTTAGGCAAGAAGTCACCTCGGTAGAGGGTGGAGGGTTACCCTTTTACAAGAAATCACCTCTAGGATGGGTGAGGGACTCCCTTAGGCAAGAAGTCACCTCGGTAGGGGGTGAGGGTTTCCCTTTTCAAGAAATCGCCTCGAGGTTGGGTGAGTGACTCCCTTAGGCAAGAAGTCACCTCGGTAGAGTGGAGGGCTCCCTTCGCAAGAAGCCAGCTCCGGTGATGTAAGATGGGAGGGTGTAGTGTGTTCAGTGTGTCAAGAGTCGGGAGCCCAGGGAGCTGCCAGCATACTCTAGCGGGGGTGCCAGGCTGGCCCGGCCTGAAGGCCGAGCCGCTGACGACTGACTATCTGGGCGCAGTGCCCTCCTTATATACCCCTGGGAAGGGCTGAAAGTACCGTTAGCAAAATGGCTGCTCGAGGCCGTATGCATCTACAGGTGTGCCACACTCGCACAAAGGAAATACTCTCTCAGGGCACAAATTTACTCTGCTATATAAACAAACTTCCCGACTTGAATTATAAATGCGCGTATTGCAGTTTAACACTATAATTAATACACAAAAACACTTGCATAATAATACACATTTTTAAGCATTAACAAACAGTACAATTTATATTTGCGTGCGTATTTCCCGTGATTGCCGTTTAGTGTACATTTACAGAGTCCGTGCACGGGATTGGCATCACTGGTAAGGCACTCGGCCGTATTTGTAAACAAACACTTATACAGGTTAATAAATGTTTCAAAAACAGTTAAACATGGAAAATAAACACTGGATAAACACTCGGACGTAAGTAAATACTGTTTCACAATTAAAGCTTCGTCTTCACACTCTTACATGCTAGAATATTATCGTTACGTGAAAATAAACGGCAATCTGCAAACTGCAAAGATGCGGGCGAATACTACTGCTCTTAGGCCTAAATAGTAAAGTGTTAAAAATCGGGGGCGAGCGTTAACGTAGTTTATAAGTGGATGTGACGGGATGGCGTCAATGTTTACAGAAAGTGCGATTGACAGCCTATGTTGAATACTATTTCATTCTGTGTTTTATTTTGTAGTGCTAACATACTTAGAGTTTATTCCTAGAAAATATATGTTCTTTTTTTTTAATTTACTCTACTAAACTGCAAGATAATAAAGTATCTAATTTATACATTTACATTAAAATATTTTTATGTTGTACTTCAAGTGTTTTTTTCAAGTGTCCTCTTTTTTTAATGCTTTGAACATTTATGTGTCCTCTTTTTGAGTTACTGTACATTGTTGTGGCAACCCTATGCACAGAGTATGTCAGACATTTGCTGCTGGTATGTCTAGAAGTAGTACCAGAAGAACCATACCAACTTGTAACGGGTCGGCGGCATGTATATGTATAATGTGTGACGACATGAGCGAAAGAGTTGATTTGTTGCTGCTGCTGTTACTGCGTCTCTCGTGCCGCGACTCTCTGCAGTTGTTATCTAAATGATGTAGCGGGCAGAACTACGACAAAAACAGAGGACTCTAGAACTTCTTTGAATCTCTTGCAGTATACCTTACACAAGCTTTGGTTTGTTTTGATGTAGGGGTGGTGCCTACGATACTGATGCCTGGATAGCCATGGTGTTAATCAACAAAGAACAAAAAAATAAAATATTGGCCTTTATCCTTTATTTCAACTCTGAAAGTACTTTACACGACAAGAATAATACAGGCTAGACATCCCAATATCATGCCAGAACTCCCTGGCAATTCAAGTAGTGAGCGCTCACCCTGGGTTATTTTAGTTGGATTTTTCTAGCTATTGCGACTTGCCGTTGCTCCCTGTTGTAACACCTAGCCCAGCATCTTACCTTTATTTGTTCTTAATCATGCTGTTATAAACACTTATACAGTGATATATGTAAAACAAACAAAGTAATGAGTTTGAAGAATTCCCTTCTACTAGCGAATCCGCCCTCAAGCCTTCACGGCTCCTATCCAGCGCCTGACACGTCCTCCTACGCCCGTCATGACGCCCCAACCAATAAACACTCAGGCGGCCATCTCCCAGCGACAGTGTCCAAGCTCCAACGTACGTTGACTAACTTTTCCCAGGCGAACACTCAAACTTACTTGGCCGAGCGGCGGAGTGATACAACGGGACCCCAAGTTGTTTGAAAAACTGGTTAACTGACATTTATAATGAAAGAAAATTACATAACACAGTTGCAGACAAATTTGCAAAGCGTTTTATTCCACAGTAACATCTAAATATTCATTAATTTTATTAATTGGGGATATGCTGCGTCATCAATCTGTCGCGGATCACCACCTTTCCGGAGTTTTGTTGCGCCCGGCACTACCACCCACGATGATGGCCTAACAACTTGCAGCTCAACCTGTATCCCAGCACGACTGTGTAAGTGCCTCCAGGCATCTGAACTCTGGCCGGCCTGCCAGATAAATTCCATCCCAGAGCAGGCGAGCTAAGAGGCTACCTGAAATTTTCAACATCCAAACGAAGCAAAATACAAGAATAAGTTACTTAGAAAAGTTGTTCAAAATTAAATTCTCTTTAAAATGAGTAAAAACACAATATAAATCAGATCAAATTCACACTTAAAATGTACTACCTTTATCTTGCCTTAGCAGTTAAAATTTAAATTTTGAATAAAGTTAATTACTCATCTAGGATCCCCAATTAGTATGTTGTATCCCGCCGTATACATCCTTATGCTGGTTAAGTTGGCCTAATTAAATGGTTATAAACAACAAAAAATATTGAGCGAGAAAAAAAAAAAAGAAAAAATTTAAATTACTATATGATAAGAAACCAAGTATGGTCTACGTGCCAGTGCACATCACAAACTCATCACTAGTTCTAACCCAGTTCTTTAGCGTATTTGTCTTAAGATAAAATAATAAAAGAAATCAAATGGATAGTAGACAAATTTGCCACTCTTACATAATTGGCTGGATCTAGCACTGTTTCTAGCTTACTGCAATACAATTCAACAACCAGGGAGAAGTGCCCCTCAAATTTGCTCATTTATGTGGTTTATTGTGAATGTTTGTGCATTTGGCTGTGTAGTGAATGAAAACTTAGCTAGTGTTTATATTGCAGAGGTCAATATTTTTGTTCTGGGCTTGTGCACAGGGCCAGATAGCAGTTTCAGGCAGCATATCTGTGCTGCTCGACTCGTTTCTGTGTGCAGTGGGTCCACTTATGTGCCTGGTTCAGCAACATCCTCTGATCAACGGCTGCCCTCAGGAGACGCTTACCAAGATTCTTGACAACATTGCATACTTCATGCCTGGCTTGTAGTTCCAGCTGAGTCAGTGTGTGTGTTCGCAGTGTATGGGATTTTTTTTATGTAAATACATTTGTAAGTGATACAGTTACACTGGAGTTTTTTTATTTTATTCACTTAAGTAAGACCTACACAAATTTAAGAACATAAAAGTTTTTTTGGACATACATCGTTGCAGGCGAATGTTTCTGTATTGCAGAAAAACCGACAATAAAACAAAAAACAAAGGAAGAAAAGCCAGTAAGCAGTCAACATACATAAAACATACAGATAATTCCTAAAAAGAATTAAGTCATGTCCCATAAGATGACACAGGGACAAGAACAGATATAAACAACACAAAATGAATTCCTAAGTGGAATATAGTTGACTGGAAAAGGATATCGTGTCGCACTTTTCCTGTGCTTCTTCCTGGACGTCGGAACTCAGGCTCCTCAAATGGAGCAGTACAGCGACATTTCCTGTCACATCCTTGCGAGCTGGGTACGTTATATGATGAACTAATCAGCACTTCTACGGACTGATGAATTTATTTGCCGCGACTAGCAAGGTCGGTATTTGTACGGGATCAATTTTACTTTAACCTTGAAATGAAAGATTTGTTGTTAGGTTCAGTTTTTATTCCCACTTTTTCACCATCACAAAAACACCAAAAAAAAAATATTCTTCTAGTCACTAGTGTATCATCGAGAAAATCTTGTCTAGAAGTAAATTATAAAAAAAGAGCACACAGCCTACAATTAGGAAGCGGAATGCCAAAGCATTCCACACCAATGACCTACATGTGCGGGCGGAAGAAAATTTGACACAGAAAAGGTTAGTCAAAAATTTAAACTTTGTTTATAATTACAGATAATTTAGGTCACGGTGCTACCCTCGCGTGGTATATTTGCCACTCCCTAGGTGTTCATATAATTGGGCCACAGGCCGCTTACACGACCGTCCCCGGCAACATTGCTTTGATTTCTCGTGCCTGGCGAGTCTTTTAGTACTGATGGCCACTACTGCACATTACTCAGCTAGCCAATCACAGGCTTGGCCCTCGCTTGGTGCCTTTTATAAGGCATACAAGTCAATCTTGCAGGTCCCCCACCATTCACTAACACACAACTACAGCGTCAGTCAGTGGTTTACCAGGCTCCAAAACACTTCCTAATACAGTAGACAACAAACAAGAAATAAAACAAATTTGACGTGTCTATACCCGACCAAATATGGTAGAAACTGGGTATCTTTCCTCAAAGTATGCTGCCATTGCCTTTCAGCCATGTGGCTATAATTAGAGTCATAGTTCCCTAATTAAACTTTAAGATTTATTAAATTAAAAAAAAATATGTGTGTTTTTGTGTTTGAGAGAGAGAGATTCCTTCCTCCAATGCACTATCACCTTTGGAATTTAATAATAAAAATGTTTACATTAAACAAAATTATCCTGGAATACGCAGATAACCCTTAGGCCTGCAATGTTACATTAAGGCTTTCAGGCATGACAAGGGCAAGCCATCAAACTAGGTTAACAGTTGTAGATTTTCTTGGATGGTTGTTAGACACCTCTTCCACTGTGAGTCCAAGAGCAAGCAACGTGACACACAATACGCACAAAGATTGTAGTGCCGATAACAGATTCCTCTCTCAAATTGCTGCTGTGTGGAAGTGTAGTGCAGACAGTCTAGCCAACAAACGCAGAATTCCATTACGTGTCTAGCAGTGTCCGAAACAAAACTTTTATATATTTAGGGTTTGAGAATTTAGAGTGGATAAATTTGAATGTTATGAAACAGCACTGCGTGCGGCAAAGTTCGAAACCACATACAGTCAAGCCCCACAACAACCCAACTACAACAATATTATCAAACCCCGCCAAAAAAAAAAAATTAAAATTTTAATAATTTAAAAGGAATAAAATGGAAAAAAGTTAACATATTGCTATCAGGAAAGATTATTTAAAATGCTGTATGTTCATTAGAATTCAGCAATAATTAGAGGCCTGGAATTTTTGCAAATGCTAAGTAACTGGGATAAAATGTGAACGTCTCCTAGAAAACGATAAATTCTCCAGGCGAGCGCCTAGATCTTTGGTGGCGTGGCCAGGCGCATCAGCCTGCTACTCTGTCACGTAGGCCTAGATCCTGTGTATGGGTGACAAGAAGAGGCTTGGCCGGATGATCGCACAAAGGAGTACAATAAGAATACAGTATCCCTCCCCTACGGCCTTAACCACCTTGTAAATGAACACAGCCAGCTTGCAATGCCAGGTGCTCCCAAAAAGCTTTCGCTCAGCTTAGATGACGACACGGCTATTTGGAACAAGAACTGCGTGTTCTGACTGAGTAACGGCGGACACATGCTGTTTCTTCACTAAGAATAATTGCCGCCGGCTGTTCTATACCTGAGTCTCACAGACATACACCACGCATACAGAAGAAATGCCTCTGGGAGGTACGATAGCGCTGTCTCTTTCCCTCACACGCACCCACACACAACTACTCGTGCTTAGCTTTCTACAGCTCATAGTTTACTGCCTATAGAGCATCTCACGCTTAGATTGCAGTACAGAGTTATATGAACATTCACTCTCTCTTTTCAACGCACGGTAACTGCCGCTAGCACTGTCCATGTTTCGGCGCACGCTGTTGCCAAAAATCCTAAAATTTTCACGTTGTAACTGCTATCTTCAAAATTTTGCATATTGTGCAGAATCGAAACCTGCATCGTGTGATATAGTTGGTTCATCATTTACACTATTTTAAGGGGCTGGAAAAATTAAAAAACAAAATATTTTAAACTTTGTATTGTTTTCACGCATCCTTAAATATATCACATCATAACTTACAAATCCAAAGCAAAATTGTATCCAGGTTTTTATTGTGTATAATTTCATATATCTGGATGCCAACAAATAAATCTGAAGGCTACATTTCTTTTCGTTAGTTGTACAGAATTTTTTTGCTAACTTTATGTGCGATTTCCAACAAACTTTAACATCAAAAAGTTTGTCAGTGAGAAACTTTTTATCTATTCAAATTAGATGGGGGATGAAAGCGAGGAAGTTGTTCGTAATGAGCTAAATCTGTTTTTAAAAGCAACCCCACCTCAACAGCCTTAGCCGTTCTCTTGTTTATAGCTGTGAAATTTGCGGCGTATTATTGTCAGGCGCTCCATGCGCACGCTCGCCCTACAAACTCGACAGCTGAGTGTGGCTGGAAGTGTTGGCTGAAGAGAAAAATGTCCCGTTATCTTTGCTGACTATGAAGTTATGTCTGGAATGGTTAATAAAATTAGCGAAACTACAGTGTCTCGTGGCCAAGTGATTTGTTGTATATGGTGACTGATTTCGAAACAAAATTTTATGTGTGTAATTTTTTGTTAACATTTGTTTGTATGGAAGCCAAACAATAACAAGTCGTAAAATATAGGTAGATTACGAGAAAGGGAGCGAAATCTTGTATTCATCTTATTCCAGTAAGTACTTTTTAACATACTATTAACGCATTAAGGAAGCCTTAGAAGAAACAACATGTTACAAGCAAACCATTTAAGCTAATTGTAGCGTACCCCACCACCTGGTAACCTGTTTTAGAGTTATTATTTTCTTTTAAATATGTTGTTTGAAGATTTATGTAGTTATTAGTTTCTAGGTTTAGTGAGGAGGCCTACGCAACTCTCTCTGCTAGGTAACATAATTATGGGTTTGAGTTGTTTAAGCCTCTAGATGGACGCCGCTTACCTAGGTTCTGATGTACATGTTTTTAAGTGAATTTAATCGTCATAACTTATTGTGGTACTTATTGGTTGAAGTTTTTTTTCGATGAACTTTGGCCCTGCGAGGCCATGGAAAGCCACCTGGAAAAAGACATTATGCTGCAGTGGAATATGCTAACCTAAATTTGTTTTAATTATGATGGTTTATCATTTAATATTCATGGCACGAGTTCTAGTAAATTACATAAGTTGGTAGTGTTTAT
>PNEQ01004380.1:7391-17550 GCA_003012365.1 Medauroidea extradentata
TGGCCTTAAGTGAGCCAGTTCCAAAAGGCGAAACAAAGTAAAACACTGGGCCGGATAGTTGCACACGCACGTTACGAATCTTGCTGGACGAATCAGAGTCCCGAAGCACACCACGTCTCTCTTGTTCCGTCCGCCGCGGCCGTTGCTTCCAGACTGCCTTCTTCATCCACTGGTAGAGGGAGGGGGCAGCAAAGCCATGTGTCCTGCACTGGCAGATGCCCGGGATGGCAGGTGTCACACGTTGGTGTCAAGTTCACACATGCCCTGCCACTGTCACTGATCTGCCACACACACTCAAGTATCGCACATCTGCCATTACCAACCAGCACACACCTGCCACTGACACACTCTGCAAACACCTGCCGCGACCAGGTGCAACTCCACCTGGCCTCTGGCCTGGTACGACGACACACTTAATGCTTGCGTGTTTAAGATAAATTGTGCAGTTGGTATAAACCTATATAGTTTGATTAAAAAGTGTAGTAATTATATATAAAACATATGTAACATTTAGTTGATATTAAAGAATTGTTGCATTAAAATAGGAAAATATACGGAAGTAGGCCTATATACAGCAATTTGCTACCAACCATACAAGCATTAATGGAGCTACAGTTAATGTTGGATTATATGTAGTAATGGTGCGTGATTTCTTTCTAAGGTTAAATCTTTAGTACTTACTTTATTCCGAACGACCTATACATGTTAAGATTAGTACATCAAAAGCAAAAATGTAGCATTGATAAACATGTACACATCATTTCCAAAAGTAATCATTCACAAAGTAACGTAATAGGTCTACTGTAAAAGTTATCATTAAACTCAAAATTAATGATAGTTAATTTCTTTTGTTATAACAATAAATTAGGCATAAACGTTTGTCAACAAAATAAAATTCATTCTGAAGTAAAAGTAACTTAATCTTATGTTTAGGGTGAATAGTTATAACAAAGGATTTAATTAAATATTTGCACAGCTGAAAAGTAAAAACCCTTAATGGTAAAGTGAAAGATAAGTCAAAAGCATGTGCGAGTTTCTAGCATTCCTTGTTGAATAATTATGATCATTGTTGTTTGAGCAAAACTTCTGCAAGTTATCTACTATGTGGGAAAGTGTGTTGAAAATATGTTGTCCAGCAAGCATCATTATCATTTCCTTTTTAAAAAATTGTCTACATGTTTCTCTATTTCACTTATTGCTTAAAATTCTTATTGCTTTTTACCGTAAAAATTTTTTTGTAATATACATAGTCAATATGTTTCTTCCAGTTTAAGTTATTACCATATGTACTGGGATAATCTCATGTTCTCTAAGATTAATTTCAGAGAAACATATAAACCTCCAATTTCAAAGCATTTTCATCCAAATTGGCTACTAGTTGATTACATTTAGTATTTAAACCTCATATATTCTGATGCACTGCACAAAATTTAATGGGCATATTGGATGCAATAAGTGTTCAAATTATCTGAGTCTACAGAGGTGACTGGTGTAGTTAACTTATTTGTACATATTTGCATTGCCACAGTCATCGCTTTATCACAATTGGATAAGATTTTTGCTCCTTTCAGCAATATTTCGTGTAGGGCCAGAATGTAGTTTTTTATAATTTCATAATGCCACCCACATCAATGACTTTCCTACTTGTCTTAGTTGTACATGAATGGAATATATCAGTGACACATTATTTTTATCTTTATTATTAGTGTGCAAACCATGCCTTGTGAAACTTTCTTTAGGCATTTTAAAAACATCTATGGGATGCACAAAATTATACTGCAATCACAAATGTTTGTGTTTCTCTCTCTTAGTTACATTTACACAAGAACTATGGAACAGGTCATTTCTAGTGGATATATTACAAACTGCTACATTTGTATGGTATAATTGAGGTAGGATGTGCTTAAAATGTTTTACTACATTGGTTGCCTGGTTCTTGTAAACATAGTTATCCCCACAATAAATAACCACAAGATATTTTTTGTAAGTTCTGCGCAACTAGTTGGTACTTCCTGAAAGACGTCTTTGAGACATGCACTTGGGTTCACTAATCCCTGAACATCAACACACTCAATTTTATTTGCTAATTTCATAACTAGGCTACAACCCTGACTTGCCGAAAAAAAATTTTATTTTAGGTTTATCTATAATTTTTGTTGTTTGACTTTGTGCTTTTAAATGATTACCGGAATAAATTTTAACTTTGCTGCGTGTGGTCTTCATCATTTCGCTATTGTTTTTTTTTAATATTTACCTGAATTAATGTCAATTTTGCTACAACCTAGCCAAAGAGGAGGAAAGTTCGACATAGTTGGCAGCAGGTCAAAATTCAAATTTTGAAGAGCACTAAATCTTTTACTTACATATTCTTCATTTGTTTTTACACAAGATTCTTGACTTGCAGTTAACTTGGGAGATTTGAATTCCTGTTCTGTAAGTAAGTTGTTCAATTCCACAACCTGTTTTTGTAAGTGCTTCGTTTAGTTGTTTCAGTTCACTCATATTACTTTGTAAAGTTTCAATTATTTTAAACAGCAAAGTTTCATTTCTTTTCGCACCACATAGATTTCCCACACGCATGTTTAATTCTGTTGTCGTTAAAGGGTTTGCATTTTTGCTAGTGGTATGTGTTTTTCAGCAGATGTTCAATCAAACTGCAACAAATTTCTCAAACAGGTTTTGGCCAGTGTTGATTTCATGTTGTTTTCATGTCTTTGGATTTGTCTCTTTTGCTACGTTTGCAAAGACTTTCTGAAGATTTTACCTTCCATATTTAATGTTTTGGACGTTGATACTGAAAAAAAATTAACTTTTCTTGCAGTAACTCAGAAGAAAAAGGTATGTCTGTGGTATTTTTTCCACATTACAAGTCAGGTAATTTTGTAGTTGAGAGTAGGTAAGTAAGTTGTAAGTGTATTAGTTTAGCTGGCCTACCTCTACTATCCTCAGTTGTTAAAGCCGTTCATGTGGTGAAATATTATAATTTTATATTTGAATGAAGCAGTGTAAAGTTTTGTAGACGTTACTTGAGAGTACATATTCCTCTTATAAAAACATTTTAGTTCAGCTAGTTTTTCTAAAATGGCATTTCAAAGGCAAAATTTGCGTGTTTTTAGTTGACACACCCCTCAAAAACTAATTAACATAATGAAACAAAATAATTGACAGTAGAAGGATATGTCACGGGCTAGAGTAATAAGTATATAAAAATCCAATACAACATATTTTTTGAAAGTAGCAAAAAATTTTAAATTTCTGAAATTTTTAAAAAATACAAAACATTTTTTGAATAGGCTTTTATATACTTAAAACTCTAGCCTCGGACACGTGCTTTCTCTGTGAATTATTTCGTTTCATTATATTAATTAGTTTTCGGACTGTGTATGAACTAAAAACATGCAAATTTTAACTTTGAAATGCCATTATGGGAAAACTGGCTGAGCTAAATTTTTTATAAGACAATAATGTACTGCCAAGTAACGTCTACAAAACTAACACTGTTTTATGCAAACATAAAATTATGTTTTTTCCCACCAAGAACATTTAGGCTAACTCTTTAGCTGAGGGATAAAAATTATTAATTATGCCCAGAAAGTGTAAAAAATTAAAAAAAAATCAGTTTTTTTTGTAAATATTTTTTTTTGGTTAATTATAAGCGAGAAAACCATGTACATAATGCTTACAGAGTCATTTAATTCAATGTTCGACTAAAGTCGAATGTCGCAGTTAAGCAGTATTTCGTATATTCGACTAGTCGAGTGTCACAGTTAAGGAGTTAAGGGACGCAGCAATTTTCATCACCATGTTTTTATTTTTTATTTGTACAGGATTTTGTTTTCTTATTGTAGACACAAATTGAGGGGTTCCTGGCAAAATCAGGACAAGTCACAGATGCAAGATTGTTGGTGAAATGAAAAAAACATTCCTAGATCGTAAATATGTGATAAAAATAACAAAAAAATCTAGCTATTGAGTAAAGTTTTACTTCATCTATATCTAGCAGTATTATAACTTTATCTGTACAGTTTTAAGCAATGCAAAGGTATTGGACTTGTCCTGCTTTTGGTGGAAAATTATTTATTGGCAGAGATTTTCTATTGAAATTAATATAATGAAGCTGCAATTACAGTTTAAAATGTATTAGATGTGAAATAATGTACTTATACAGCTTGTGAGACGGGGAACATGCACACATCCAGTTGCGTTTTGTCAGTAATCAGCAAAACCACTATTATCACCACTGAATATTTCCATGGCATTCATCGAGTCTTGTGTCGTTTCTTGTGGTAACCCATGGAGCAAATCTTTATATATTTTCATATGCTCCACTTTCACATAGAGTAACATTTACTGAAGATCAGTTTTCTTAGCTGGTGCTACTTGGAAGGGTGCTGCATACTGTGGTGGTATGTCTAATTCTGTTGGAATAACACTCTTCAAAACTGTACATGTTTGTCATGGTCCAGTGTATGAATCACGTACCCTAACATATTTGTCTTGTTCTGTAATATACATCATTTGTGCAGACTTCAGTTTTAAGGAAGGCTTTTGTGTTTTAAAAAACAAATCATTGATGGCATTCTTGATATCAACAAAATCATTATGATGCATATTAACAACACTGTACGGAGAAGATTTCTTTCTTGCAGCTATGATGATCATGTTCCACTCTTCAGGAAGTTCAACACATTCAGTGTGTCGTTTCTTTATTTGAATGAGGGAAAAGTCCTGGTCGTTAGGTAAGTAGCTATAACATCTCACAGGAAATAAGTACGTAGCTGTATTGAATAAATGGAAACAGTGTACTAGTACAAAAAGGAAGTATACCATAGTTTGGTTCTTGTTTTATCCTCAACAACCATCGCTGATTAGGACCAGATCATATGTGGCTTCACATCTGTCATTAAGGGCGTGGTTCACCTCAGTTTTCAACGTCTTTATTTATTTTTATATTTGTACTAGATATTTTTTTCTTATTTTAGACATAAATTGTGATAAAATCTTCCTCTTAGGAAACTTTTGTATCTCTTATAGTTTTAGCGTAATGAGTCGTAAACGTCAAAATTTGCGCTGTACACCATTAAAACCAACTGACATTCCAAACCGACAAAATTCACAGTGTACCATAACAATGTTGTAGGCTATGATTTGACATATGTATAAACAAAAAATAAAATACTTTTGTATTTAATAAATAATGTTGAATTTTGAAATGAAAATTAAAAAAAAATATCAATTTTTTTTAGATACACAAAATATATTTTTGTGTATTTATATATGTCAAATCATAGCCTACTACATTGTTATGTAGTGTGAATTTTTTCAGTTTGGAATGTCAATTGGTTTTAGTGGTGTACTTAAAACCGTAAAGTCCAAATTTTGGCGTTACTACTCATTATGCAAAAACTATGAGGGATACAAAAATTTCCTAAGAGGAAGATTCAATCACAATTTATGTATAAAGTAAGAAAAAAAATGGTACCTATATAAAATTAAGAAATAGATGTTGAAAACTGCGTTGTACTGCATCCTTAATATATTTCAGTAACGTAGATGTAACCTCATTGCCACCTTTTCTTCCATTACCTTCATGATATGTAAACATTATAACACTATCACTCCCCAAGTCATGAATGCCAAAGACATTGTACCACAGCACAGTTGACATCTGTAAAAGACTGTATATTTTTAAAATGAGGCAGTGGGAAGTTCTGTATGTAATCAAAAAAATCTCAAGCAGACAATATAACCAGCCCAAGCGTTTTTTCGGAATATAGTTTTCTTTTTTTGGAATGCTTCTGCTTTGAGCAAGTGAAGCTTTTTTCTGTCAAGAGTTTCTTTTCTCCTCGTTAGTGTGTTTTGGATTACCTAACTTGATCTGAAGTGTGTCACAAATATAACAGTTGCCAGATCATGGGAAATCAAACTTGGTCATCTGGCAGATATTTTCGGTCTGGGTTGTCTCAAAGAGCAATTAGGTGAACGTACTTGGAATGACTGAATGTGCTGCACTATCAAGTCATGAATAGACTTGGGATATTTTGTAGGTCTGTTGTCATGTTTACCTCTTTGATTCTTCGGTGAGTTCCCAGATGTAAGCAAACTTTGTTGAATGTAATATACTCTACCTTTGGTTATTCCATGCAAACTTTATGAATGCTTGACGTCAAACTGGACAGCCGTTACCATTTACACATGAGAAGGCAGCCGAATGATCTTTCCTTGTCCTATCGTCTGGTTTCTGCGGATGTCGCAGTACAGTATGTCCAACAGAAATGAGTCCAGTAAGATACGAATCATGCAAATTTTTGCTGCTTAAACCATTAAATTGTGCGAGTAGGTTTTGTTCCCTGCTTCATTTATCTTATCAAAGCAATGGAACATGTTACATCTGAAACACACAAAAAAGCAAAATACTTTAAGTTGTTTGACTGTTGATGCTGCACATGAAAATAGTAGTGTTTCTATTTACCATTACAGTTTTTTTATAAACTGTGAGAATAGTAGATTACATTTTACCAATACATACATATGCACAATCTTTAACTATGCATGTTAGCTAGATAAGTTTATCAAGTACAGTACATATTTTGCCTACTTAACACTATATGCTTAAAATGTAGTTTACTAAGCACAGTACACTCCTACATATTTTGCTTATTTAACGTTATGTGCTTAATATATAACCACATCCAGTAGTATGTTTGCACAGCATTACTCTGAGATGAACTGCTGGTGAGTGTGTAGAATGTAGATGGGCAACGTAAATATTTTTAGTGCCGCCACCTATTTTATACATGTAGTAATATTTCAAATATGTATAAAATAAAGCTAGTCAGATACAACTAACCTGCAATCGGGTCGTGCGGTTCTTGGGTTCACATGTTTGCCCACATGATTAATATGACTCTTGCCTGCAACTTTGAGTTTCTTTTCTCTCAGTTCCCTCTTGTGCTCAGGTCTTCAGTATCCATTTTGCATGCCTAGTAGCAGACTTACGTAAAATAATAGGCCTACCAAAAATATACAGACACAAGTAAATGCATTTCATTTGTACTCTTTTTCAGCTGCACAGCACTAGTTAGGTTTCTTTGAGCTGTTGGGTTGATTCAGCAAGTTTATCACTCAGTAGTGATGTATGCTGTATGTTATTCTGAAAGTATTTTTATATCAGAAAATATATAAACGAATAGCCCATGCAGAGATATCTGTAACAAAGAGGTGTGTGCCAACTTGCAAATTATTGTTACTCTCATCATCATCATTATTGTTATCAATTTCAGTGGTTCACTGTTCATTCAGTGGAACCATATTTTCTTCATGCAGCAACTGCTTGCAGCGCTGAAGCGTACATTTGTCCACTGGATGTGGATTATGGACTTATTCTGTTTTGAAAAAATTTTGGGCGTGTTTTGTTTTTGAAGAAGTGCTTGTATTTCAGTGTTTTATTTTGATGGAATTGACTGGATTTATTTACTTGGACATACCCCATTGCGAAATAAATGACTGTCAAAATAAAACTAAAAATAAGACAAGAAAACATAAATAAGCAGAGTATGCTTTAGTTATCAGGATACATACACAACATAAAATTCCAAAACTGGAATCTGGTCACATAAAACAAGGAACAAACACTCGTGTTCCAGAACCCTGTGTGTCTACCTGATGACGGGAACAGATTCCAGTTCCCGAAACGTCGTTAATACTGACTGTTTGGAAAACTACTGTGTTTTGTTTCGTCTCATCTTTTGTGTCATTTGTTGTTTTTTCTGTTTGTGTCCGACATCTTTGTGTTTTGTTTAGTCTCATCGTTGTGTTGTTTGCTGTATTTCTGTCTGTGTTTTTGTTTCGTCTCATTGTTGTGTCGCATGTCAACTTAGCTATTTTTATATTCTACTTATTTCTTTTATTTTCTGTTTGTTCCTTGTTTTTATCTGACCAGATTCCAGTTTTGGAATTTCATGTTGTGTATGTATCCTGATGACTAAAACATACTCTGCTTATTTATGTTTTCTTGTCTTATTTTTAGTTTTATTTTGACAGTCATTTATTTTGCAATGGGGTATGTCCAAGTAAATAAATCCAGTCATGCACTCCCATTGCACAGTTCTTTCAAAGATCATATTTGATGGAATTGTTTGGTTTTTCAGAAAAGTGTGTAACAGGCATTAGGATATTCATCTAGCCAATGGATTAATGCAAAAAATCCAATTTTCCGAAATTTTGGACTTATTGTTTTTGCCAGAAACCCCTCAATTGTTACTAAATTTTGCTCTTATGAAATTTTTTTATCTCTCGTAGTTTTCGTGTAATGGCTTGTTAAAGTCAAAATGTGGATATTTCCATTTTGACTACATTAAAAATGCCAACAGACATACAAAACTGAAACAATTCACAGTGGATAAAGATGTCACAGGCTACTATTTCATGTACATGAACACAAAGAATAAGAACTTTTTCTATTTAAGTAAAAATGTTGAAATTTAAAAAAATTCAATCATTTTTTTTTTTTAAAAATACCAAAATAGTTTATTTAGTGATTTTACATAGCTGAACTTGTAGCCTACAACATTGTTGTTCGCTGTGTATTTTTTCTCTTTAGTAAGTCAAAGTGAGTTGGTTTAAGTGTCGTCACTAAAACTGAACGATGCAAATTTTAGCTTTAATGAGCCAGTATACAAAAACTACGTGAGATAAAAAAAATTATGTAAGCAAAGTTTAGTTACATTTTGTGTCTAAAACAAGATAAATAGTAGGTGGTACAAAAATAAAAATTAAAGTATGGTGATAAAAATTGCTGTATACTGCACCCTTAATGGAGCGTGAAGCAATGTAGTTCGTCACACATTTAACTTATCACCTGGTGTTAAGACGTGGGCAACTTTTTCAAAACTTGCAGTGGGGCAGAGACGGAAGACACACAAGTAATGCTAGAAGCTATCCATTTAACTAATTGAGTCATATATGTAACCATATGTTTGAAGTAGGTATATTTCCTGATAGGTTAAAGGTAGCTATTGTCAAACCAATATTTAAGAAAGGTACTAAAATAGACATTTCCAACTATCGACCTATTTCTTTATTGAGTGTCTTTGCCAAAATTACTGAGAAAGTAATTTTTCTAGATTAATTGGACATCTTAATCAATGTAACATACTAACTGCTTCTCAGTTTGGTTTTAGGAGTAAACTTTCTACAAGCAATGCCATTTTTATACTTGTCAATAAAATCTTAATGGCTCTGAATCAACCCGAATGCCCAGTGGTTGTTTTTTTGTGATCTAACGAAGGCATTTGATTGCATCAATCATTGTACTTTGCTACAAAAGTTAAAATCTTAAGGTTTAACAAATTACTTGTTTTATTTATTGAAATCTTATTTAGATAACAGGACTCAACAGGTTAAAATAGGAGAAATTTTTCTAAAAGTAATATTATCAAACATGGTGTTCCCCAAGGATTTGTGTTGGGTTCCTTATTGTTTTTTAATATAAGTTAATGACTTACCAAGTTACATTGGTGATGATGTTACTACTGTGCTTTTTGCCGACGACATCAGCTTATTTTTAATCGAAAAAACAACCAAGCGATCTTTGGACGGGGCAATAGTTGTTTTTGAAAAATTAACAAAGTGGTTTAAAACGAATAAATTAACCTTCAACATTGACAAAACCAACTTTATTCAGTTCACTACAAAAATAAACAAATTCGAAGCAGGAACAGGTGCAATATTTTCTAATATAACTAATATTAAGGAAGTTAATAATGTTAGATTTTTAGGTCTAATTCTAGACAAACAATTAAATTGGAAAAGTCATGTTACTAAATTGTTACCCAAACTTTGCACTGCATGTTATGCTGTAGCCAAAGCAATTAATATACTGAATCTACAGACTATACTTTTTGTATATTCTTATTTTCATTCATTAATGATGTTTGGTATAATATTTTGGAAAATTCTGTGGATAGTGCGAAGATATTTAAAATACAAAAAAGAGCAATTGTTGAAACAATAAAATTGTGTGGCTTGTTTAAAAAGTACAAAATTATGACCTTGGCTTGTCAGTATTTATATATATATATATATATATATATATATATATATATATATATATATATATATATATATATATATATATATATATATATATATATATATA
>PNEQ01004380.1:24360-35493 GCA_003012365.1 Medauroidea extradentata
ACTACAAGACAATACACAGTATGGTTCATAATTAACATTATTAATTGACATATCAATACATCCCAACCTACCTAAAGTATATTAACTACTAACTATTGTACATTAACTAAGTCACTATATATTTTCCACACTCTGTGTGTTGACCTTCTGTCAACGGACTACCAAACTAAGGGGGACCTCTAGTCGGGGTACAACAGTACTTTTTGGGGGTGAAATATTTGTATAGATGCTGCATAAACATTGTCATGTGTTTTTGTTTACATGGTCTGTAAAATGTTTATATCTACATTACACTGGTTTGAAAAATGTTACCTAAGTAATCTTCTATATAAGATGGGTTTCTTCATGTCATCTGTAAAATATGTGCACTGCACTTCCTCAGATGTTTCCTCCCTAGGGTTCTAAAATTTCTGGAAAAATTGGTGAAAGGAAAAAAACCAGGAAAAAATCAGGTTTTTTTCCAAATTTTCTGAAAAAAAAAAAAAAAAAATGGAAAAAATTCTTTAAAATCCTTGTAAAATGATAGTAAACCTGTGGTTGCTAAATAACATATAATAATTTATGTAAGGTCAATAAAATGAGAAAAGCAGAGAATTGGCCTGTCTGAATCATTATGAACATTTGCTTACTGGCAAGATTTAGGAATGTGGAAAGATATAATAGAATTGGCAGTTTCAAATGAAGAAAATGGCATATCATAAAGTTCATAAATTTAAAACAACAGCAAAGTTAACCACTTAGCCAGTTGATGCAAGCAGCAAGATAATTAATACTGTAATTATCTCAATGTGTTACTTCTGAATTTGGACTACAAAAGTTTTTTGTTGTAATTGAAACTGCTTTCATGACAGAGATTGTAAGTTGGGTATGATGAGTATGATAACTATTTCTGGTTAGTTCATGTGCATAGTGTTTATTTTTCTGTACCAAGTTTTATGTTACATTTACTGGTTTTCATTTTCGTAGTAAGGTACTATGTGTATTGGCAGATAGACTCGAATGGAAATACATATATCATCCAGATTTGTAATTCAGAAACTGTAATTTTCTGTACTTTTTCACCTTGATGAATAATTCCAATTTTTCCAGTTTTTTTTCTAAACTTCAGTATCCTATTCCTCCCTATTAATTTGTATATGGTTCATGAATAAAATGTCAAACATTTTGGATGCAAAAGTCAGTACTGTATTTAAGTTTCGTAAGTCTAAATGTAGGGCTGCATGATTTTTAGCTGTGCGAAGCAGTGACAGGTATGTTATAACTGTTTGCTGATACTATCTTGACAAATGTCTTACTTGTGAAGTAGGTCTACACGTGTCTTCAGTCCCATAATATTTTGAATACAATATATGTACCGTATGACTAAACAAACATTCCAGAAACTATAAATGTAAATAACTACATACATACTTACATAATGTTCTTGTCCTTTGTAAAATTGTGACAAAGTGCACAGTTAAATTGATTATAAGCTGGGCCCCTGGCCTACCACCAATCTTTTCTGAAATTTACTGTACGACACTGAGGATGTAGAGGGATTTTGGAACAATAGTTTACTGCCAGTAGAACAGGAAACACAGATGGACAACACATTTTTCGTGCAGTTGTGGTGTTTCGCTGGCCAGGCCAGCTTCCTGGGGTGGTGAGTGATTGCACACTGCAGTATTGCTGGCAGTAAGCGGTGGTTGGTAACTAGTACTTAGCGACCGAAGGGAACTAGGGTGTGGCAAGACATTTGAGAGTTATCGGATGTTGAGGCCTGCTAGGACTGCAGTGTGCAGTCACGTGCCGCCTGAGGAAGTTGGCCTGGCAGGCAGAGGCTTGCTCCATTGTTTACCTGGCACCGTCTTTTATTAAAGACGCCTGTCCTTTCGCAGTCCAATAATTTCGGTATGAAAATTTCTTCTTACATGCGCAAAATATTAAGCTCACGTGATTTCATTCTCAGTAGCTGACAGTAGGCTTCAGTAAATAACTGAATAGTTTTCAGTACTGTACAGTGATTTCAGTAATTTGCGGAAAAGGCAGTACATGTTTGATTACAATTACGTAACACGGAAATAAATGTGTCCTGTTTGTTCCACATCACATTCCAAAAGCAAAACTGTTATTGCCACTAGTAAAAACACAGACACAAACTTTAAAATTATTTTTCAACTATGCGCAAGGAACAAAAATGTAATTCAACAGATGAAAGTAAATACACGAGCTGTTAAATAATTTGAAACAAAATATCTGACATTCATAATATGTGACAGTAATGTGAAACAAAATGTCTGACATTCATAAAGTGTAACAGTTCACAGAATATATATTATCTTTTAGCCTATATATTTGGACGTATTGTATAGACATACATTTCATTTTGATTCTTCTGTGTGGGATAAAATTAACATATTTTTCATTGTACAACATACAATGCATTGAGTAAACTTATTGTAGTAGTGAAACGCGCACACTGTCTCATGGTTGGAATATGAACTCTGTGGTGTTGATCGCTGTTAGATTACGTGCGATAATCTGCTAATGATGGAAAGTGTCTAACCTCTCTGAACCTATTGCTTGTTGTTTGCGCATGCAAGTGAACTTGTGCGGTCTGTAAGAATCAACATAGTTTGATAAAATAAATTGTATAACTGTTTAGTACACTGTATACAGAATTCAATGTCTGATTTTCTATCACTTTTGCTGTATTTAAATAGGAAAATACACAGAACTACAATTAGGTAATTCACTGCCAACCATGCTAGGAACAAGGCAGCAATTGTCAGTGTTGAATTTCACGCAGAAACAGTTATTGATTTTTTCCCAAAGGTTAAATTTTTAGTTCTCACCTTATCCAAAAATATCTATAGTTTTCTTCTCTTTGCCGGTTGCAACTGCTGTAATTTTTTGAAGTAAGTCAGTGATGGTTGATTGACAAGTTCCTGCCTGAATTGAGATGGAATGGATTAAATATCTTATCATTATTCTCTACGTGTGCTTATTATTTATGTATGTTGCATTAAAGTAAGGCATGTTCAGTAGAATGTGACACTGGTAAAAAGTAAAGATAAACAAACTAGCAGGTAAAGTGTACATGCTAGTATAATTTTAGTCGTGCTAGAATGTAGCCTGGAGGTGAGAAACTAGCCCTCATAAACACTGTAAAATTGAAATTAATGTATACCTACAGATTTGTTTAAAACATAATTTTTTCTGAAATTTTTCTTTTAAAATGTACATTTTCTTTTTAGTGTATAACTTGATTTTACAAAAATTAGTCTTCATATCTCAGAAGTATTGCTGTCTTTTTTGGAAATAAAATACAGTTTCATTAATGCCACAATTACTGTTAATCACAATGTAGTTGATAAATTAATATTTTGAAAAATTATTTGTGACTACCGTGTAACTCCTGACAATGAGGAATCTTTGGACACTTGTATTATGCTGATTCAACTATACATAAGCCAGAATGGATCATAGGGTCCATGCTCTAATTTCTAACTATAAACAAGCTGTGAGGTTTGTTGACTTGAACATTTCTGACATCCTCTTATACAGAGTCTGTGTACAAGTTACTACATAACAATATGTGAGCGCCAGAACTGGGACTACGAGAACTAGGGCAAACAGGTGTGTGCTACAGCATGTCTTCATAGCAGAACTGTCTTGTAGAAGATGGGAAGTGGAACTGCATCTTGTGTGCATATTCAGGGAAGTCTACAATTTTCAAACAAGAACACTGCACGTAGCCCAAGGCTTGAACAGTTGACGTTGTGGATAGTTCCCCAAGGTTTGTGTGCCTATGTGACGTAGATGTTAACCACTAGCAGTGTGTGAGCCACGAGCTGCTATGTGGCTGCTACTGGGACCACTACAACTACTCAGCTGGCACTTAAGGTCAGCAACACAGCTGAGCTTACTTAGCTAGTCACGCACGCCTGGGCAGACAGTGGTAGTGAAATACACTACTTGTCACAAGAGCATTGTCCTCAGACTGCAGGATAATGACAGAAGCATGCATGTTGTGTATATTCTCGCCTTGAAATAACTCTTCTTTGACTGGGACTTGGTGCTCTTGCATCCTTACCCTCCAGAGTCTTTTATGTTGCCCGACTTTCTACTGACAGGTAACTGGGATTATTACATGACTGGTAATTACATGAGAACAGAAGGGACTTAACATTACTTCTTAGTTACACATAACGGGCTTTCAAGTGGAACCTCTATCTATTGAACCCCCTTATTTGTCTGCATTTCAAGTTCACATCCATTGAATGTCTGCATGTATTGAAATTTTTTGTCAGTCCCCTGGGAAACGATGGATAGAGGTTCCACTGTATTAATTTTTTTATACTGAATTAAACATTTTTCCACATATGTTTGTGTTTACATGACTTGCAGTGAGCATATAACTAATGTCAGTGGGGTGTTGTTTCTTGTTTACAGACAGAACATAGGTGAGAGTGTGATATTTCAGTGGATTGAAAAGATACGGGAGCTCCTGCAGAATGAGATCTTCCCAGAAGAAGTGTACGACAGCACAGAGCCGGAGAGAGGCGAAGCAGTCGAGGACCTGCAGGATCTTGTCCTGGCGACCAGTGAGCAGCTTACACTTACCTCAGAGCAGAGTCAGTTGCCTGAAATAGTGCATGGTGACACCATAGTGGACAGGAAGAGTGTGTTTCAAGGTCACGTGGCCGCGGTGGTCACAGTCAACCAAGTCAAGTAAGTATTGTGCAAGAGAGAGAACCAGCCAACCTTGTCGGGGAGGGGAGGTGGGGCAACATCTCCCACATTGTGTGTTACATCACATTGTGGGATCTGCCTTTTACAAATGTACTTTAAAATATCATGCTTGTTGATAACCACTATGATTCACAATACATATTTCATAATCTTACTATAAACAATAAAACTTGCCCTTAAGAATTTAATTTTTTTTTTTCAGTTTAACTACATTTAAAGTTAGGAGATATTTATTTTTATCATAGTAAAACCTCATTAACATAACCTCATTTATACAACATTCTCATTATTACACAGTGGATTCTTTCCCTTTGGAAGAAGATGATAAGTAATTATTAGATTTATTGCCCGAAGTTATAATTTATGTAAAACTACTGTATATACATAGTAATTTCATATCCACCGATAAAAAAAAATGTCCTGACTGTGAAAATAATGTCAATTAGAAAGTGGACCAGAGAGCAGGGCTCACACCCTGAGAGATGGATTTTCAACCTGGGAACCTGGAATTTTCTGAGAGACAGTGCGAGTCCTACAATGGAGCTACAGCAGAATGCAATGGTGGGGGAAACTGGAGTACCCTGAAAAACTTGATGGTCCAATGGCATCTGCCACATTTATTACATGCGAAAAATTTGGAACAGATCTTGACAAGGACAACTACACTATTGCAGTCCTCATTGTGGTGGTAGGAATGTTTGTATTTTGGGGATAAATAAACTATAAAAACTTAAATAGTCCTTGCAAATGCCTATTAGTATGTACCTTATTATTTACAAACTACAGACATCTAGGTAGGGCTACCTTGAGGCTTGTTGGTATCAAAAGAGGTTTCACTGTAATTATTGTTTGAATACTATAAATTGTAGATAGGAGCGTACAAGTACTTACAGAGCTTTACTGCACGTAGAGGAACATATAACACTTACTGACATCACACATTTTGCGCGGATGCGCCAATCTCGACGTTTAGCTGGGTAAGCAAGCTTCATCGGGCGGTGAGCGATAGTACACTGCAGTATGGCTGACTTTATGAAGGTTGTAACCAGTACACCTAGCGGCCAAAGGGCGAACTAGAGTGTGGCGGGAAGTTTGAAAGTGAAAAGTAGATTATCTGATGTTTAGGCCTGGAGGTTTCTCCAAATATCCTAAAATTTACAGATCTTCTGAACACAGATATTGCAAACATCATATCTAATATGCCTGTATTCACACTGCACAGAATAAAAATGATGCCCACTCATTACAACTGAGGTTTAAAGAAAGTCAATTTTTGTTTGTACAGTAGATGTTTTGTATGTGTTTTTTACAGCACAGCACAATTTATCGAAAGCTGTTATATTGTCCGAGTCCACATCAGTATTCGCATAAACGTTTTCAAGGTTGGCAAGAGCAGCCATTGCTTCCTTTTTGGTAGGCATGGGAGGTAATATATATCATCATCTGTTTCTTCATTCTTGTCTTTGCAACCTCACAGTCATCAACGTGATGCTGTCAAACATCTAAAAGTTCATCGAGACATGATGATGCATATGCTGATACATCAGCATCCACGATGCTGCATATGCTGATACATCAGCATCCACATTCACAATGTTGGAAAAGTCTTTGAACTGTAAGTTTTCTTGCAGGTGATTCCAGCCATCGACATCATGTTATTCTTCCTTGTCTTCAATAAGATCTAGGCCTTCACTGAACACTAACCCAGCCTTCTGAAAGCAGTTGGAGATTGTGGTGGCTGTCACAGCTTACCCAGCTATAGAAGTATTTCTCATAGCATCTAGCACATTCCACTTGCAACATGGTTTCTTCAACTCCATCTGTCGAATGAGAAATGAGACAAGACGACTTCTGTGTTTCTGTTTGAGATTGTGAATGATGCCTTGGTCCAACGGCTGCTAAATGCTAGTTGTATTTGCAGGTAGAAACATCAACTTCACATTCGTGAGATTGAGTCCTTTACTGGAATGTGCTGCACATCTATCCAAGAGCAGCAAAATATTTCTGTTCTTGCAGGCCATTATACAATCCAGTTTGCCACACCACGACTGGAAAATTTTGGTTGTTACTTGAGCAGAAGAGTTGCTTTCGTAGTCATATGGTAAATGTTTCATCTTCTTGAAACATTGTGGATGTTTTGATTTTCTAACCACACGAGGACAAATTTTTGTACTGCCATCTTGGTTGCAACACAACAAGACTGTTGCATGTCCTTTGCTATGTTTTCCACTTTGGCATTTCTCACCCATAACAGCTAGAGTCTTGTTTGGTAGAAGGTTAAAAAAAAATACCTGTCTCATTCATGTTGTAAATGTGTTTTGGATCATACTGTTTTATTGTCAACATTGCTGTCTCCACCCACTCGGAAGCCTTCGCCTTGTCTACTGCAGCCGACTCAATACAAACATGTTTTGACACAAGATAATATCTGTCTTTAAAACATTTCAACTAACCATTGCTGAATTTAAAGTCATTAATGCCCAATTCCAAAGCTACAGTATGTAATCTACCTTTTCTTGAGTGATCTGGCCAGAGACTGGTAAATTTGCCTCACACATTTCGTGGTAATATTGATGAACAAAGTGGAAAGACTGCTGGATGATGGGTGGTTGACTGGATTGAGGACTTTCTCAGGGGACGAAGTCCGAGAATGAAAGTGGGGGAGGCAATTTCAGAGGAAGGAGAGGTTCCGTCAGGAGTACCGCAGGGAAGTGTGTTGGAGCCTTCGTTATTCACTATAATGGTGAATGACATGAGTCACATGATCGCAGGTAAAATAAGATTGTTTGCTGATGACTGTACTGTATAAGGAGGGGGGCAGTGGATTCAACTTGCAGGAGGATATTGATAGGTTGTGGTCCTGGACAGTGGAGAACAGAATGAAGATTAATGTACGTAAAACCAAGTCGGTGAGGTTTACTAGGAAGAGAGTGGTGAGTAGAGAGGTATACAGATGGTATGGGCAGGAAATAGAGGAAGCCACAGAATATACGTTTCTTGGTGTTGTGGTACAGGCAGATCTAAGTTGGACAGAATGGTTAAGAAAGGAAGAAGGGTTTTAGGACTGCTCGTGAGGGTGTTTGTGGTGAGGTGAAGGGAATGACATAGTGCACTATGGTTCATCCATTAGTGGAATATGCTGCCGCGGAGTGGGATCTGTACATGGAGGTGAAGGTGCAACAGCTGGAGCAGTTGCAGAGAATGGCAGCGAGGTGGGTGATGAATAAATGGAAAAGGCAAGGTTAGACTGGTGAGAAGGAAAGGAACTTTAGGCCTGGCGTGAGGTTTAAAGAATTGGGATGGAGACTTTTGACACAATTTTTCAAAATTGTTGACCGAGACAAAAAAGGAATGTTGTATTTCTTAGCGATTTTGGTTTTGGTGTTTTCATTTGCGTCAACTTCTCTAATTATGTTGCAGTTGACTTGAAGAGTTAGTTCTTTTTGTTCCCTTTTTGATGCCATCCCAGCCAAAAGAAAAAATTCTAATTTCTGTACACAACACACAATCCAAAAGCTTGCGATTATGTACTTCTGTAAACAAAACCATCTGAAAAGAAACTTAATCTTGCATATACGTGATATAACCTTTTTTGTTCTAAATGGCCAACAGCTGGGCAGCCCTCTGCAGACAGGGTATCCAGCGTGCCGCTGTTACTGATTATGTACAGTGTTAGTTCTGACTTACAGGTTAATTATGAGAAACTGGGTTATAGACCTATATGTAAATGGTTAAAGGAAGGATGGGGTATTGTCTATATCTTCTTTGTTGGGGCCTATCAACATAAGGGCAGAGGGCCACGGAACATGGGAACTAGGAGTAGGTTTTTGCCAGTCACCAAGGAAAGGACCGTTTTTATGAATATCTTGTGGAATTAGGTATCACTCATATATTCCACTTTGAATTAGGTATGTTGCTAAAAGATATGATAAACGTATTGGGTTATCACTTAAGATGGTTGGGTAGTCCGTTGGGAGGTTAGTTCCCGTTACTGTCAGGGATCAAAATAAGTCCTCTCTGTCAGTTCCTCGCAGGCATTCAAACGATAAGTGTGAAATATTCCCTGTACTGTGACCACAAGCACATGTTTGGTTGTCTACAATACGTATTTTAAAGAGGTGTGATGGACAGGTGGTATGACCTGGCCAGAGATGTCTAAGCCTGTATGAGGAAACCGTAATTTTATATTAGCGCTATATTGAGTGTATAAATTTTTATTAAATGTACAGTCTGTTGCCTAATCTCATCCAATTAGACGCATAATAGTATTTTGCATTTTTGCATAAAGGTACGGGTATGGGATAGTGTTGTGGTGGTACCCTCCCTTCTATTTACCTTACCAGATGCTTCCGGGAATAGCAATAGCAGCAGAGTGTAACTCTCCTCATTTAGCGGGTCGTAAGTTCGTAGTGCAACTGAAGACACATGCTATTCCAGTGAATAATTGTGACAGCTTTTATTTATTATCAGCTTTTGCAATACCGTGGTAATACAGAAAAAGGTCCTCGGGTGGCAGCTGAGCGGGAAATACCACATCAAGTCTTACGTGGTGTCTCTGCGTAAATCAAGAATAGTAATTATTAAAAATTAGTTGGGCACAACTTGAAAGAGCTCCAGATTGCTGTTGCGATGCTTCGAGCTAGAAAAGATGAAAAATAAACATTCAGTACTGCACATACAATACTAATTCGCGGCCACGTTGCATCCATCGAGGATATGGCTGCCCCTCGCTCTCGGAATCAGCGCCTTAAGTGCACCAAATATGAATCTTGGCCGCGTTGCCAATAATTAGTGCTTGCAAAACTACAGTCGACGTTTTTGTCTTCCAACCTCTCGTGGAGACATCGCCCCTACGCGTGCACTTCCATCTTCAAAATACTTCTCGCGGCACAGCACGAGAGGTGCACATGTACTCACTCGCAGATCAAACACAGCAATGGCTGAGAGCATGGGTACGATACCCCAGCATCACCACCCCCCACTCCAAGAGCTTCGGGAACTCTTTTAACTTATTAATAATTATTTGTGCTTACAGAACATATTTAAACAAAAAAGGCAAATTACTTGACATTACTATAATTATAAGAAACTAATTGGTGTGTGATGCGGAGTGATACAAATTTCTGAGGCCAGCCATCTTTTCCTTTAAGTGCGTCACCACCCCCCAAACAACTCGTGCCGGTCCCGATCCGCTGCGCCTCCAATTGCCTAAGTACCTGCAAGAGCTTACTGAAATCGAAAATTGCGAATAATATCTTAACCCGCCGAGCACTTACTAGACAAAAAATGCGGGATTTAAACCGACAATTAAAATGAGTCCTCAAACGTATTTCTGGGATGAAATTGACGTCTTAGCCCGATAACTGACCTCGTGGTTAGTAATAAATAATTAATAATGGATATCACCTCGCATGCCAGGAAACCTTTTAAATTGTTACCACACATTACTAATATTGGTTTGCCAGTATGGTCATATAGTAACGAGCAGCAAAATAAGATTGGTTGTACCAAGTGAAATTAAGACTGCCACGCTTGGAGTTAAAACAAAACAGTAAATAATTATAATTACTACTAATGAATTTTGTTCTTGTAGTCTTCTTTCTTCTGCGGAGGGCTTTTCTTAGATCCACAGGTCTATAGTCCTCCTTGTCTGATTTCATCTTTAAAAATTAGAGATAAATATGACAGGTTTAATAAACAAAAACTTCCACATGCTTATGGTTACATATACTGACTTATTTCTTGAAGAAAACACAAATAAACACGGCAGGTTGCACTGATTCAGGGCAGCATTATCTCTGTTAAGCCGGGCAACGGTAGTCGATGATGTGACAGATCCTCACTGGGGTTGTTACCTTATACACATAGGCTGGTTAAACTACAAGGCCTCAATATTTCAGGGGAGCTCAATATTATTTTCTTAAAACAAACAAAACAAAGCAGAATAGGTCTGGTAAGGCCAGTTACTTCACAACCCCCCAGGAAAATTTCTTACAACGGAGCTTAAGAAATTTTACTCCCACAGTGAAACATCAAGCCAAATGATCATGCCAGTTGGTGCCATTGGTCTCACCGAGTAAGTGCTGGTCCATCTTGGAGCGGTATGTAGGGAACACAGGGGCTCCTACTGATTACTCAGGACAACATAAAAAATCAACCAATACAAATGCAAAGAAAGCTAATAAATCAATGAGTTATATGGTGAAATGACCATTTTCCCTTTGTCAGGAAAATGGCATTTCATGAGACATAATTTTATGTATTTGGGCGCTTTAGTTCCGCGCCTGCCGCAAGGAGGGCGCCAGCACACGTGAGCGTTGTTTTCGGTGGCGGCCACCAGGTGTGGTCAGGGAGGGAGCGCGCGCGGCTGTGGAAGGGAGTTGCTTGCGAGTCGCGGGA
>PNEQ01004381.1:6299-23260 GCA_003012365.1 Medauroidea extradentata
CAGTTGGTACATGGGTAGATACAGTATGTATGATATACACACAAGTTTTACAATTTCACCTCGATCAGGATGGCAGTGTTAAATGGTAAATTTTTAATTCATGTGCATTGCTATGTGTAGTAGAACCTTCATTGAAAAAAAAAAAAAAATTTAAATTTTATTTTTTAAAAGATAAATGTATGAAAAATGCAAGAAGTATCATTTAATGATTATCTAAAAATGTTTGTTAGCATGTTACAATAACACACTGCAATTGCCATTAATTAGTAAGCCAGCCACAATTGTAAAATAAAGAAAAATTGGCGAAAAACCTAACATCTGCCGTGTTAGGCCATGCCGGAAGTATCTACTTATGTGAGAAGGACACAGCATTCTTTCCCTCCTCTCACACTCCGCAATAAAAATAAACTCCCTTGTAAAATGCAAAGAAAGTACCATAACACTAAGAAAATTAACATACGTGAGGCAATGACAAAACAGCAAAAATAATATAAAAACTGATTCTAAGATACCCATAAGTCCATAGAAGTAAAGTAAGACCAAGAAAAGTTTAATAATATATAATATAAAGCCAAGGAAATAATGTTAAAATGATTATATTATATTCTTGAGGCCACTACGATAAAATAATGCAAAGAAAATGAGATTAAAATCTGATTTCAAATATGCTCATAAACGATAAATTATGGCCAAAAAATCTACCATAAATTTATGCAATGAAATTTGCATTAAAAAGTACCATACTTTGTTTAAACCACAAAGATAAAATAATGCCAGAAAGTACATTAAAAACAGATGAAAATGAGCACTTGAGTTAGTAATGTAAAAAATGCCAAGAACATAGTTACAAAATACGTATTAATAGAAAATCACATTGTAAAGTGATCAAAGATACATTTGTGAGACAATTGAAATAAAATAATGTGAAAAAGAGTGAAATAAAATGTGGTGAAACTTTTACCATCCTGTCACTACGTCTTAATTTTTTTATATATTTGGTCAAACAACTCAAGGCCATGGTAGAGGTACAGATAGGAAAAGAGAGTTGGATTCAGTTAGGGCCAAGTTTAAGTAACCATCTGAGCATTCATTTTGAGTGATTTGGAAAAAAACCTCGAAAAAATTAAATCAGGATGGCCATAGCTGGAGATTGAACCTGAGCCTTATATTACCTTCTGCAAGACACACACAGTTCAACAATAAAATTATTTTTAATGTCTTAAATATTAACAATTATACACAGTGTAAATCACTGTACTCTTTCTGTAATGAAATTGGTACAGCGCACCACACAGCATTGCATTCTGACGGAGCCTTGAACCACAATTTTCACTTAGTTTCCGCTACGCTGTGTGTCTAGAAGCTCATCCAGCTACCAAGTCATGTAAGAACAAAATGAGAAGGATTTGCGTGCACATTGTGTCATGAGGTTAGGGCAGGAAGGACATCATTTCAGCTTCAGGTATCCAAAAGGTAACCAGAGTAATTAAGTTAGCTTGCGTCCACATATTAACGATAGTAGCTTCTCAATCAACTTTAGACTATCCTGCTCTCAGGCTGGGTAAAGCAGCTGTTAGCAGATAAGTCTTCATTTGGTACGTAAAAGTGTGAACAGTACACAAACAAAGACACAACAAAGTAAAACTGAATGAACTATGTTCGAAATATCAAAGAAACAATTACAAAATCAATATTATATGAAATATAGTACAAATAAAATGAAGTATAAAAATGTGTTGTGGATATCACATCTAGGATAATATTTAATCTGTATAAAATACATTGCCTGTTTTTTTTGTGTGTGTGTGTGTGTGTGTGTGCGTGCGTGCGTGCTCTCCATCTTAAAACACTGAACAGCATTACAGGTGTTAATCACAACTGTGATAATTGGCAAAACCTATTTCTGTGACTGATAATACATACCCTACTCCGCTTGTGAGCTTTTGTGAACATAGTAAATAGTTGCTCGATTTGCCAGTTCATGTAGAGATGTAGTAATACAGAGGATCTATACATGCATGTACTGGTGTGCCATGCTTTTGTTATTCGATCAGTGCCTGCCAGGGCTGTGTTTCACAGGGAATTACGTCGGAGTATGGAAATAAGTTATTTATATTTCTGGGGCATTTTTTCATTGTTACGGTAATATGTTTATAATATAGTAAAAATAAGGAATTTTTTAGTAAATTTTAAGTGTATGATATTGTGCACTTATGTTAACTGAGGTAGGTCTTCACAGACAGCTGTGTTTAAACATGCTGATTTCAATTACAGATACTAGTACATATTTAAAACACACTGAGTTATGCCTATTGAAGTTCTTAATTAATGTTTAACTGTTAGTTTTTTTAACTTAGAAGTGTTCATGTTCCATAACGTATACATTTTTTTAATCTGATTTAATATTTTAGTGTGACTAGATAGCTGACAGTATTTATATATATATATTCTCTTGTAATTCTCATTTTCTTCTTAGAGATATGTACTGTACAAGTGAAGAATGTAGCCTTGTTTCATGTCTTATTTTTACAACGTAACAGATTTGAAATAAACCTTTATTGATTTTGTAGCTTTGTAAGCACTGTGAGTTACATTCATATTGATATTGGTAGCATGCATACCTTCTATAAGTGAATTTCTGTGTATATACACACAAAAAACACACACATACTGTACCTGTATTTATATTATGTATTTTGTCATTTCAGTCATTTTAAGTCTATAAAATACACGTTTCTCACACTGTACACCAAGGAAAGAAAAAAGTTTTTGTAGTAGGCCTACATACTATTAATGTTTTCAGATATACCTAAACTAATTTCTAATAAATTCATAGTACAATAGAGCCCCAATTTATCGAACTCGAGAATAACGAAAACAGCGATTTAACGAAAGGATTTTTAGGAACCTTCAAAAAATAACAAAAATTGTATTAAATAATTAACTGACTTTAATCAAATCTAATCTTTATTGTAAGTTAAGTCCTTTAAAAATACTTGCACGAACTGCCATATATACTTATTTCTTCATAGAAAAGTTTAAATAAAAAAAATTGTTAACATTCGTTGAAAAATTTGGCCGCTGGAGTGATTTAGGGTTGCGTGGGCACGGCTGAGCGAACAACACTATGTTGAATAACAAGTGCGCGCTCCTCATCCTGGCCGCTGGCGAGTAAACAAGAATCTGAGTATCCAGTCTCCACAGCGCGGCAGTGGACAGCACAAGAACTAATTCACAGATAGTGCTTCGCATCTCCGTTAGAATGTGCTGCAGTGCCGCTTGCTCTATGGATTAATTCTATTACTGATAGAATGCAGTGGTGTGCAGTGTGATTATTTACACTCGCGTCCCATGATAAAACAAGAGAGTTTATAAGAAAAATATGTAAAATTATTCCTGCAGACTTTTTACAACGGATTTACTGCCGTAAACGTAAATAATTTGTTTCTCCGGTGCTAAAAAAACACTCGAGTGGAAAGCATTTTTAGCGACCAGACCAACACGAGTTTGTTTCACGAGCGCGGCTGCATATAAGCTACAATGGCCGCTGCGGCACATATTTAATTATTATTTTACCAGTGTCTCGCAAACTTTTAATTCAGTTTTCATTAAATAAAATTTTTTACTATTTTTCATGGGATTTTCCTTTGTTGGTGGAGTGGGCCGGAGAGAGACGGAAATATTGATGGCTCCGCAGTGTTACTCTTCTCGTGTGTTGATGGCGCTCGCAAGGATGGCCTAACTTACCATGCGCACGCTCGCAGAGCGTTCCACTAGTTTTTTTGCAGATTTTTTTTCTTTTCACGGCTGTAGCTTACCTAGTGCGGTAAATGGGTTTTGTTATTGTTTGAGCCAATATACTTTTTTTTTTAAATTACGTTAATTTCCGACGAAACATCCCCGAGGATTAAACTTTTTTAATTTTTTTTGAGGGGGGGGGGGTGAAGTCGGGTTTAATGAAACGTCAATTTAGAGCAAACATGTTCGGGTCCCATGGCATTTCGTTAAATCGAGGTTCTACTGTACCTAAACAACCTCTATTGATTTTAAGACCGCATACACGATTCAGAATTTACTGCTGTATTTTGGATCATAATTATTGTAGTTGTGTTTATAAAAGAATAAACCTTTGTGCATGAATATATATAATAAGTAAGAAATGAGTGAGTGGATTACTTTATTTCATCTACAGGTGCGTGTGTGAAGAAGTTGTTGGTGGAGTCAATGGCTGTTGAAAGCATCTGTGTAGTGTGGTATCGTCGTCCTGAGTAATCAAGGATTCGCGCTACTGTATAAGATAGTAAAATTACCGTAATTTGCTGGGTGTTCGTTAAGTGTCTTGTCTTCTACCAACCTTGCTGCACTTTGTAATTGACTTATGTCCTTTACTGTTGTCGTTTTGTCAACATGTGTGCACTGTAAATGAAGATATTTTTTTGGCTCTGTGTTCCTAATCCCACAGGTCACATTGTGTCCATGTTTCAAAGTTGAGGTGTAGTGTTCTACGCCTGTGAAGACGTGCTGATACACTGCACAGCATGTTCTTCAATTCCACCCAAAAAATTGTTCTTCCAGTCTTTAATGTATTTTTGTAGGTGTAACTTTTATATATATTTGTAATGCATGCAGCCTTCGTCTTGGCTGTAGAGAAGTACCTTTGTGGTTTTTCTTGAGAGATGCTTTTTTTTTGCAATTCTTTATTTAAATAGTTATCCCTGTTTAGATGTGGTGTAAACATAGTGAACAATTTTGTGTACTATAATGTTGTATCTTGGTTACTGTTAAATTCTTTTGCTGGAGACTGCGTGCATTGCTTAGAGGTACTTACGGAAGTGCTCAATACATTTCCTATATGATATTTTCGTAACGATTCTGCAAAACTTTGCAATGTACATTTTTTTCTTTGTAATGGAATTGCTTGATGTTCAGGCCTTTCAAATACCGTATGTAAACTGTAAGGTTACACTGTCTGGGTAAATAACAAATCAATTTCAGCATTTAAATTTTTAGTGAAATTGTGAAAGTTAATGTAACTTATGATTTGCACAACTTTTGTAAAGCACCATAAAATAACATAATATGAAGTCTCTTAGTTACATTTAACTTTTTTTTTCAGGAGCAGAACTGTATTTACTCATGTAATGGTTGCATTTGATTTGTCTTTATTCACTTTGTTAAACTCCTTATACGATGTATGTGATTTACTGTACCAGTTAACCTAAGTGCATTTCAAATTTAAAACAGTTGCGTAAGTGGTCTATTGTACAACATATCAGGTATCATATGAAATCCAACAAGATTTTATGCAAATATGGGCACTTCGGTTGGTGTCTGCAAGATCTGTATTGATGTTTATAAGAGTTGAAATCATTGCCTTTTCACGAATAATATTTTCAATGCAAAATTGATCAGTTTCAGGTATTTGCGTGGTTAAATTTTGGGTTCAGTAAACTAATGCATAAGAAACAAAGATTGATGTGGTGATCTGTTGGGAAATAATTGACTACATTCATAAATACCAATTTATTTTTATAAACAAGTCCAGTATTTTAGGAGAACATCAAATTTGTTAAATCAACATTTTGGCAGGCAGTTAGCAGTTAACTATTATTTCTAAATAGTGTCAGTTGAATGAACATGTTTGACCAACTAAAAAGAAAATGAAGTACGGTAGTTTTTATTTGAATTTGAACTTCAGTGTACGTATTTAAATTTTACTTATAAGATATATTTTGTAATTTGCAATTGAAAATGAGCCAAACAAGTGTTGAACATAATTTCACATTTCAATAAATTCTTCATAAATTTTTGATTTTCCACTCTCCTGTACAGCTTGTTTTGAATCACTGTCCAAACTTTAGGAGAAACTGATTCAAACAAAGACTACTCCACATGCTTACATGGTGTCTAGGAATAGTGACATGCTCAACTGAAAGTTTAGTTTACATTTATTAATGATTCCACGTACAGAGTATTACATACATATCTTCTGGGAGAGAGAGAATTGTTTAAATAGTTATTTTTCAGGTTTTTTTTTACGGTTTCATTTACTGTGCAGAAGCCTGAGAGTGGCTATTAGGTAAGCATCAAGTCTGTGATAGTTGGTCTTGTTACCCACGCATTCCCAGACCCTGAGCGCACAAATTACCTGCAGGCAAGCGGAGCCCTTAATATTTTTCTGTACTTCACATTATTGAAAGTGTACACATATTTTTACTGTATTGTTTAACAGAAAATATTTATTGATTCCATGTGTAAATACAGACAAAGAAACTGAAAACATCAAGTGTGAAATTGCATTTAGTTAGTCGCAAATGTTTTTTAATGAATTATAAGATAACAAAGTTTCAGTTTGTTTATTCACAAAATGAATTGCACATTTTATAATTTAATTTTTTATTTTGTACTCCAATAAGAATTACCTTACTAGTTTTTACTTTCTGTTGAAATCTATTTGCCAACTTAGGAAGGGAAATGTTAACTGTGTTTATGCACAAACGTTTGCACGAAGTTTGAAGGCCTAAAAGCAATTCTTCCATCCATGTATCATATTGTTTAAGTAATGTTATCTATTGTATTTGTGTAGTTTACATGTGCCTTACTGTTAGTACGTGGTGTAAATTTGTGTTCATAGTGCAGCGTTTGTGCCCTTGCTGACCAGAATTATGAGGCAGCATAAAGTATACAGTAACTCACAGAGTTTATAAGGGAACCTCAAATACTGAGACTTAATAAGTACAGTAATTTTTTCTTCTTATTTTGACGTTGCGTCATTCAACAACTTAAGAAAAAATTACGATGAATCACTTGTATGTATTTTGCCATTCTACCTAGTAAATTTAACTTTCTCAATGGTAAGATGTCATGTAGTGTACATTGGATGTACAGTTGCATCATTCCTTTCAATAAACATAGCATGAAGAATGGGAAATACTGTTGGAAAGAGAAGACCTAGACATGTAACCACATGTCGAGATTCCCGGAAAGGGTTGTTTTCCCAGTAGTACAGGCACAGATCTATCTGCATGTTAGGTACGAGTGGGAGGTGCACTGCTACATAATTTTACATTAAATGTTCACAGACAGTTTTTTTTTTGGGGGGGGGGGAGGTGAGACTTCATGCTGTGGTTGTGTTAAACCTTCCTCCCTGGCTTCGTTCCTCTGTTAGGGTTACTATTTTATAATCCTGTGGGGGTTGCAAGTGTGCAAGGCTGCACTGTGTATTATATACTGTATGTGCTTTCAGAGTCTTCTGATTACTGTATGATCAACAGTACTTTTACAGATTCATGCTTTGTGTGTTTGGGATTGCCAGGTTTCAGTATATATCTTAGCTTAAGCCATTTAGTTTATTTTTCACTTCAAATATCAACAGATGTTAATGGTATAGTTAATGAATGATCCAAAACAAAATGAAGCAAAATAGATCGTAGGCTTTTGCGGCCGTTGTCTGCATTTTTTTGGCTTGTGGGTGTTAGCTGTGTCTGGAGATTGAAGCAAGTACAGTACTATTCGTCAATTCACTACCTCCTGTACCACTTTTCGCACTATCTTGTTTGTACATTACCTTTCTAAGTTAGATGCTTGTGTATTTGTCGATTGCATTTTTGTGTATAATATGTTATATGGTGCGTGTTAATGTGGTTATTTAATTGTAGATAATTTTCTAAGTGGTTTTATCTGAAACCTGGCAAAACCATTGTAATTTATGAACTTATTTGTGAATGTTTTTATAAGCATGTAAAAATATTTTTGTACAATGTTAGTATTCAGATGGATAATATATTTTGTTGCGTGTGTAAATATATACCTTTGCATAAATCTGATGTTAACTTTCTTGTGTAACGGAGGGGCATTGTGTTATTACAGTAGTTTTTCGCAGTGTTTGATGGTATTCTTTGGTAACACTACTGCTATTGGACCACTGATATGGGCTAACAAAAGTGTAAAATATTAATTTCATGAAATAGTTCTGTCCAAAACTTGTTGTTAATTACAATTTTCTTCAGTATTAGTTGTAAAAGTTAATTTACAAGGCTTTCAATTACACACTTGTTAATAAGGCAGGCAACGAAACATGTTTTACGCCAACAGATCCTAGAGATATATTCCATTTACGAGAGAGATTTTTATCTGCTGACGTATAGAAAGTATTATGTTTGCAATTTTGCTAAAAAAAAGTGAGTTATCCCACAATTTACATGTGTATGCCTGCACATTTTGTCTACAAATACCGAATTGTGGTTGCTGTACCTCTGTTCATATTGGTTTAATCCTTAGCATTTATTATTTTCGAGACAGGTTATTAATGTCCTGCCTTTCATGAATGTAGTACAGTAGACTATTATCCACTTTGCATCTTGTCTGCAAATTAAAAAATATTTTTAATAACTGCTATGTATAGTAAAAACAAGTCTGGAAAGTACAACATTTGTTTTATGACACTGCCTTGCTTTCACAACACAACATTGTGACATAATTTATAAGAGTGCAACAATTTTAGGAGTTACTGTCATTGGATCATTTTTTAATGCTATTTCATGATTTTTTATTATTCTTGGGCATTAATAATGTGGAGATTGGGAGTTAATAGTACTTCCCACTATTACTATGTGCACAACTCATGTGAATTTCCATGTGCCACAATCAACACTTAGCACATATCCGACATGTTGCCAAAATTAATTCCTTAATTCGTGATACACATCTTAAATAGATTGGTACAGTTACATCTCCATCACACATTGAAAGAATGTATTTTCTTTAAGCTTAATTCCATCAACTTTCTACGAGAATAGATTTGCATTAAACTTAACATACAAGACTTTTACCAGTACACTACTTGCAGCCCAATGCAGTAGGCGTGCTATAAACCTGTGGAATGGCCTCACCGTCATAATGACTGTCATTTCCACACTAACTTGGCACAGCCAATTGAGGAAACTAACTGTAACAGTGTATTCTTTCTATCCACACTGTGAATTTATCCTTCTACTTTAATGCTTTGAAGTTCATTTTCCGCACAAAAATTTTTCTTCATTTAACCTCCTTGGCAGATGTCCTGTGCAATTTCTATAATCAAGATGTTGAACTCGAGTGCCTCACATCTGCATAGCATTGTAGTGCTGACTTACTTGGCAGTGATGCCTTTAGGCATTAACGGGATGTTAGGCCAGGTTGAGCAAAATTTGAAATTGAGGTAGGCCTACTTGCACAAAATAAACAAAAAAAAAAAAGGACCCGGTAACTAACACGTTCAACAACATGATGATCTCCTGAGTAAACCTGCTCGTAAGCACTGGTGCTAGAAAACGAAAGGTGCTGAGTGATGCATTAAATATTAGCCATAGTGAAAATCACAGTGGAGTGGAACTGTACGCATAGAGTTCAAAATATACAGGAAAGAAGCACAACACAAATATGTATTGTCAATTTGTGAAGAAGAAAAGTGAGGTACTAGAATTTTATAGATATATACCACTACATATATAATTTATAAAAATATGTACTACACTGATTCTGTTGGGTAAAGTAAAATAATGAACAAATATACCTGTAAGATGTTTATTTTGTATTACTTGCAGATGTTAAAGTCGTAACCTGGCGAACTTCGGTGATCTTTATCTCTATGCTAAGGCACTACCTATATCCTGACTCTTCCAAGTACAAGAGGTGAAATCATTATAGAGCTGAAAATCTAGGGTAAAAAAAGTTATATTGTAAGCCCCATTTTATTTAAACTCAAGTTTAAACTATGCTCATTCCTGTTTTATCAAACAATCTGTTCTCTAATAAGGTAAACTGTAGACAAAGTATGACAGGCATGCCATTTGTTAATCCATTTTATTTTGGAAATTTGGCCACTATTGATAGGTATATCACATAATCACGACAGTGTGAATAGTTTTCCTACCTATCATAAAGGAGTTCTGTGAAGTCAGTGTGCGAAATACATGCAGTATCACTACATCGTGCATGATGGCTAAGACTGACATAAAATAAAGGCTTGGTTTGCAGACAGTGTGCATGCGTGCATGCAGACACACATTCGTACACTAATGCATGCATACGCATATAAAGTAGTAGTGTTAAGTAAATTCTCTACTTGTATTACAAGCACCACAGTTACACAGCACACTTGATGTGTCAATTTGAACATGTTTAGATCGGATGTGTTGCTGTGCTTGCATGGCAAAAAATTTTATCAATTCATGTTTTTGAGGTTTGGTACAAATGTTTATTATCTAATAACGTGCCTATTACTTTCTTCATACTGATATGCATATTCCCACATATTGAGGATCTTATTGCAATGAAATGTGAACATTTGAGAAGCCAATCAGAGCGAAGCATAGAAGAAATGATGATCAAATGTAATGTAGTCACACAACCAGTTAAAAATGAACAATGTATGCCATGTTACCATAACCTGAACCATTGTTTACTGTCATAAATAAATTTTTTTTTACTTAGGAACATATTTTGATTGCAGTAGACTGATACGGAGATATGGAAATTTGGTCATGTGATCACTGCGTTACTTTTGTCATGTTATTTTGAATTTAGCATTCATAGTGTAAAGATCAGTCGTATATTTCACTGCTCTCCTGTTTTCATTCGTCCACCTTTTCTGTCGTTTTTGCATTTATACTGTGTGTTTCACCAAACCCATTTCTGACAATGAATGTTGTGTATGGCTCTTCCAAAACTTTATTTAAAAAACGAATTTGTATGCACAGTTGTAAATATGCCATTGTTGGGATTTTAACTGTTAAATGATTGTATGTGTGGCGTTAAACTACAGTGGACATATGTGTTAACTGTATATAATGTAATTGTATAGTGAGATTAAATTTACTTAAATTTAAGCAAAAAAAAATGTGAAAAACATATTGAATTATTGTGGATAGATTGTGAAAGTAATCTTGATGTCACAGTTCACCAAAGTATAAAAGTCCTTTTAAACTATGTCAGAAGGTTTCTCCTATCATGATGTGTGTGCCAATATAATTGTGATCTTCCAGTTTATTGAGACTTGACAATATTGTATTTCTATTGAGATGTCATACGTATATTCTCAGATTATGTCAATTACATGTTAAGTGTCAGGGAAATAAATTATACATGTTCATATATTGCTGCGTTAAACTTGATGTCAATTACACTGTGACCTGTGAATTTCTTCTCATTAAATGGTGTTACCATTGCCATCTTGTCATTTTATTGCATCAGTAAACGTTTCCTGAGCTTAAAACATTTTTAGTTATCTGTAAGGTTACTGTACAGTACTGTGTTGTTGTGTTCAACCTCAAGAAGAGAGACAAAGATTGGTTTGAAGGTAGGGCAGACTGCTCTGCCTGGGAAAGACACATTGCCCAACTGAAGCAAGGTGAAAGAAGGATGGAGCAGAGACAGAATGCAAAAGCAGGAAAAATAGGCAATAACCGAAACCATTGGTAAAAGGCTAGTGGTCTGACAACTTTACGACAGCGGTCAAACAACACAAGATGTTTAAATGTTCTTTTTTTTTCCAAAAAAAATGCAAGAGTACAGGTGGTTAAAAAAATTGTATTCAACCAATTTGCAAAGTACACTGCCAGCCTACTTTGGGAAGTATCAGAAAAAATGTATAAACATGCTGATACACACGCATGCACACACACAAAACACACGTCAAAGTAAGCAATAATAAAAAGTGTAAGTGAAGTGTGCTATGATAATAACTTGCAATGCCACAAGAATGCAAATGGAGTTGATTAGCAACAAGTGTAATTTAAAATTCACCCTCGGAAATCATGTTTTGAGTCTTAATTAATAATTTAAATTATTACAAAAAATTTAAATTGTTATAAAATATCTAGAAGTGGTTTTCATTTAAATATACAGCTATACAAGATGTCTCGGGAGGAAAGGGCAATATTCTGGGAGGTGATAGTACTGGTCATTGTGATCACAAAAGTTGACATGAACTTGGGGTCAATATGATACGGTTGTCGAGATAGCCCCATCTGAATAAACATTGATAAGCTCGAGAATTACTGTTTCATTTGCAGTTATGTATAACCCCTTCTCTATAACAACCCTTTCCTCAAGAACAGTGGGGTTTTACTGTACAATTAAACCTCTTAATAAAGACCACCCCTATATAAAGACCCTATTCTAGAGAACAATGAGGGGTCTTTATAGAGGTTTTACTGTACATACTAGTGTTGGGCGAAGTTAGTAAAATTCGAACTAAACCAAACATAAGGATTCGGTTCGAAATGTCTCAAAAAAATGTTTGATTAAAAAAAAATAAGTTTTTCGAACTGATATGCTATGACAAATGGGTAAAATAAAAGGAAAAGGAAGAAACACGATACGACATACAGGATAATTAGCATCGCAATTTTGAAAGGCAAAGGATCTTTGTGCGTCCAAAATATATTTGCGTCAGCATCTACTGTGGAACAAGCAAACGTACCTATGTGAATCTATTACTGTATTTGCTGGCATATAAGACAACAATTTTTACATATTTTTGGCTTTCAAAAATTGCTACTCGTCTTATATGAAGGTGCAAAAATTTTTGCAATCTAAAAATCGTTCGAAAGCTAAGCTGTAAGATGTGGAGTTGTATGATATTTCAAGGAATTGCATTTTTCGTCACAAATGAAAACGAGTGCCCCGTTTTTTAAATAAAATTTACGGTATGAAATTTTGATGTGTCATTCATAACAAAGGATGCTTTCTCGGAGCGAAGCGGCAATCGATGCAGCTGGAGCGCGTGCCGAGGTACTTTGTCTTACCAGCCTACAACTCTCGGGTGGAGAAAACGATCTAGTTCCACATGCTTACATCCTATGTCTTGCATGCACAAAACTATCGGGCGGAGAAAACGAGGATCTAGGTACTGTACCACACAGTCATGTGTCTACTGTCTAGTGCTAGGCTGGCAGACAACAGCACACAGGTGCCCCGCTTCCTCAAGGCTATATGGGTGAGGGTGGTCCACAGGCGAGGCACCGTTGATTTGGCTAGCTGTAGGGGGAGAGCATAAGAGACTCCTCCTGCGGATTGATGAAAAGCCTAGCGTGTCCAGGGAGAGTGGTGTCCCTTGTGTAGGGCCTATGCTGGATGCTTTTGTGCGAGCAGAGGAAGGGGGTTTCAGAATTCTTTATATGGGTAAGGTCGATGTCCACTCACCTTATTAAAATAGCTTTCTGAGCAGCCTTTTCTTATCGTCAGATATGGGTGTGGCCCGCTTGGGCATTCGGCGGTCCTCTGCGATGAGCTCCTGGATCCGCTGGTGCAGGAGAACAGGCCTAGGGGGAGTCTTGATAGGACTCAGTAACGGGATCTGTTGGCGCTGGATATCTCTAAGAATTTTGCTGAACCGAACTTGTTTGCGGGTTCGGGCCTGAGGGGCCTAAAGCTGTTTATATTGAGCGCTGAGCTCAGGCAGGATAGGCTCGGGGCCTGGTAGCTTCTGAAGCTCCGGAATTAGACAGGCAGGATGTGTGTCCTTCGTGGCGACTAACTGTTGTCGCGCCTTAGCGGCTTGATGTCGAGGGCTCAATATCTCCTCCTGAGATGAGCGGGTCTACAATTCAGACATTTAATTTAGAAAATAAAAGAATAAATTGCATTTCACTGATTATATTGTTGACTCGTTCAAAGTACAAAAGTTCACAAAACACTTTTACAACACTTCCTGATCTCCAGTCTTCGTACACACTTTTACATTATTTACAACTGGTTTATACTTCTCTCATACTTTGCTACTGAAATATTATACTACTGACTTATCACGTCTCTCACAACTTTGCCACTGAAATATTTTACTACTGACTTATCACTGGCACTCTGCCACGTGGATTGTTTCACGGGAGCCTCCAACTACTGACTTCTGCTTTCCGGCGGATACCGCTGGCGCACCTCGTGGCGGCCGATAGAGCTACGCAAGTGGGTGCGTTCCCAAAGCTACCGCGCGCTAGAGTGACCAACTCGCTACGTCGTTTCTAAGCACTCGGGAGGTAGAGCAGGTTTGGGTAGGAGGGCTTAAGTGGCAGGCTACCGCCACAACCCCGGATAGGTGGTTAGTTGAGAGTAAGAGGGTAGGAGAGCTTAGGTGGCAGGATACCGCCACAACCTGTAAGGTAAGGGGATAGTGCCTATAGAACTCGGTAGGAGCCGAGCCCTAGGAAACACTGATTTCTGGATGGCGAGAGGAGCCTTATATACCCGTCCGAGGGTATGAAAGTCCCGTTAGGCAGGTGGGTTCAAAATGGCCGCTGGAGCTGTCTGCTCTGCAGGGTTACCAATACTAGAAAACGTAATTTTGCTCGCCTCAAGAACACAACATACTCGCTATTAAAATATTACGTGTTGCCGTTTAAACTCTTTTTAAATAACAGTCATACATTTTAGACACTTTAAATAATATTATTTACATCAAATATTTATCTCGTGCATAATTTATCTTATTTCACCAGAGTCCATGCACGTAGTTTTTGGCATCATGGCCGTGACTGTAAACAATAAATATTACGTGAAATGTTTTTCAGGTACGTGAGTCTTTTTTTACACACACGCAAATTATTACGATAAAATAGTATTGCTTTTATAACAAGTGCAAACAGCGTAATACTATGTACATATTCAGAAATCGGCAACACGTGGTTACGTTTTAGGCCTAACCTACAAATGCAACACAAGTCAAACTAGAAAGGGAGGCGAGCTTTAGTATGGATATTATTAAGGACGCAGTGGCGATGCGTCACAGGAATACAATGACCTTGCAAGCAGCTGTTGTAGCCCGGCGTTGCCATCTAGCACGCAGCGTGCCTCAGTCTAGCGTTGCCAAGTCGCGCACAGCTGCCGACATTGATGATGTTGCCGGCCGCCGCCATGCATTTCCTTGGCTCTTGGGCGCCCGGAGGGCAGTAGTAGCCAATGTTATTCATTTGTATGTGTACTATGATGTTTATATGACTGTAATAAATGCATTGAAAATATTGAAGCTAAATTTTTAATGTTTCTGGCAAAGGAAAAAAAAAATATTTTTCTGTCGGGAATTTCAAAATTAGTAATTTACTTTTTTTCAAGATTTTGTACCTTCAACACCATGACTTGGGGTCGTCCTATATGCCGGCAAAATCGGTGAGTTAAAATGTGGTAAACTTATATTCAAACATCTATTTTTCTTATTTTACGGCATAAAATAAATAGGGTTACGTTGTGAGCAATTGGCCTAATTTACTACGCACAGAAACTTAAGTTATCTTTCATACGAGCAGATGAAAACACTTAAGGAAAAAAAAAATTAAATTAAGTCTGTCATTATTTATTGTGCTACTTGCCGTTTTAAATTAATTCTTTATTGAATACAATTCTGCAGTCGGTCCTAAACATAAAGGCAGAAAAAGTAAACATCGCACGGACATTGATCGCAGTATGGCAGCCACAGCGTGGCAGTTTAATAGCCACTAATTTTAGTTATTTGCAGTTGCGTATGCTAACTTCTGATTATAAAACTTAAAACTGTACCAAATTGTACCAGCTCTCGGGGCGTACATGAATATAAAGAATACCACGTGAATTATAGACATTAGTTTGTATAACCACTTATAGAGACAAAGTCAGGGGCTGTTTTCTCAGCGATACTTGCCAGCTACTACAGTGTGCCAAGGCCAATGGGCTCCACTTCCACATACACCCAAGGAGCATTTACCACAGGTTATCTCTCACTCCTCTTCCACAAATGGGGTACTGCAACTTACCTTCAGGACAATGTGATTGCAATTCACGAATTTAAGCAGTTTGCTTTAACTGGCGCCCACACACAACCTCTATTGCAACCCATGGTGGAGTGCACGATCACAGTTCTTCCGTGTAAGTGGGATAATTAAGAAGACAGGAACATAATGAGATAACTAATACGAACGCTAGAATTTCACAAGCAGAAGATTATTAACAAATTTATTAAAAAAACTGTAACACATGAATGTTGCACCACCTTGGCACAAGAAGTGTAGCTTCATAATTTTATGAGAACTAGCTGTGTTGCAAGTAATCAAAACAAAATTATTTTTAATTTTACTTTGTCAGTTACGCATCACACTTATTACCCTGTTTACATTTAATATTTGCTATGTCATAGTTTCAGTCTGTCTTCACAGAAGCAGCAACTTGCAATATTCTTCTTGCTTGCAGTACTGATGGCATGTCAATCATGCTCCCTTTGTGAGTGAAAGCTCCCTAAAACATAAATAGTAAAATGTTATATTGCCCAAAAAAAGTGGTGGAGTGAAGAGATTAAAGTCTGTGCTTAACATGGATACATTTCAGGGTAACATTAGGTAGTACACACAGAGCAGCAACGAAAATAAGAGTGCCTCAAGAAAACAATGCTTGCCAACAGCAATGCCAATCATATTCCGCACACATGAAACTAGACAGCGACGAACACACACACACACCCTCTCTCTTTCTTTCTCTCTCTCTCTCTCTCTCTATATATATATATATATATATATAAATAAATGACAGTGGTCTTCACTGCTTAATATAAGTGAGACTAATCATTTCTGATAAATCTATATTTAAATTAATGTATAGAACAGTTCACAGAAAGCATTTATTGTTCGTTAACAATATTCTTTCCATTCTTAATAACTACGAATTTAAAAAAAATCTGTCACATTATTTATGTCGTACATCAGAAGTGGTTTTCCTAAATACTGACTAATTTACAAAAACATTTCTATTCTTCAACAATGGTTTTGACGTCGTCCCAAGCCCTAGGCCTGGGAAGTTAAGCCCGTCCTGACCATGTGACAGGGTTTCCTCGGTGTGCTCCGGACCCCCCTCCCCTTACCTCTAACTACAACAGTGCCGGCTAGTGCGGTGTCGTGTGCCAGCGACACGTGTGTGTGTGTTTGAATTGCCGCCTCCACGTGACGTCACAACACCCCACCACC
>PNEQ01004381.1:24260-34700 GCA_003012365.1 Medauroidea extradentata
TATTTTATCATTTATAATAAATCGTGATGTCCTTCTCATCCGAACCCACCCCGCCTAGCAAAACTTAACGGTGCTAGAAAAGAGGAGGGAGAATCTGCTCACCGACGGGCTATGCTAAAGGCAGTAGTGATTCGCCTAAATAGGACTGAACCCAACACTAAATTAATTCATCAGTCAAAATAACCATGGTAGCATCACACCAAAAAATGAGAAAATCGAGATTCCGAGTGTCTTCTCTCGAGCGAATTGCCCGACTCCCGTAGCATCTAACGGAAAAATAACGCAAGTGATAGTTGAAATATTAATTAATATCAATAGGCAGACGTCTTATGATCAAAAGAACACCGCAAACAATCTATATGACCGATCCTTTTCCTAAAAAAAATAAGAAAATCGAGATTCCGAGTGTCTTCTCTCGAGTGAATAGACCGACTTCCGTAGCATTTAACGGAAAAATAACTTAAGTGATAATTGAAATATAAATTTATATCAATAGGCAGACGTCTTACGATCAAAATAACACCGCTATACGATAGATATGATCGACCTTTGTCCTAAAAAAAAAGAGAATACCGACCTGTCGTGTGCCGTCTCACGAGCGAATAGCCCGATTTGCGTAGCGTTTAATGAAAAAAAAAAGTAGGCATTCCTTACTAGTAAAATGCTCTCGTAAATTATTCACCAAAGAAAGAAGGAATAAGCGGATGTATTTATTCATTGCGCAGTTTTATATAACGTAACGTAAAAACATTCCGTCGATGTTGATGAATTGTACGAGAACGTAGATACTAGTAGCGTGCAGAGCGGACAGATAGCGCAACTGTACGAACGTTCACAAGATGGCAGATAGATAGCGCCACCGTAGCATATACCAACGTTGTTCCAAGAACGCCATTTTGTGACGTTCTTACCTAAAATCGTCGAGAATTACATGTATAAGTGATTGAAAAGAATCACTTTCACAGTCAGTATATGCGGTAAAAATTAATTAGGAGTTCCGGCATTACGTAATACACGAACGTCTATTTATTTTCCAAGTTCGACATACCCGGAGACAAATGTTTCTACACTTGGATAATAGGTAGCGCTATTATCGTGCTCACTTGTGAAACGCACGTTTTACGACACGCAGTAACGCAATGTTTAAGCAAATTATGCGCCAAGTTAATTGTTTTAAGTACGTATGGTGTTAACGCAATAAATAAAAATATCACGCTATTATTTACATGGTTCGTGTAAAAAAGTAAACTCATTCAGCGCGAGACGAGAGAGATATAAGACGCCGTGAAACAGCCTAGAAGGAGGCTGTACTATAGTTAAACGAGCATGTGCGCATGCGCTGGAACTTTGCGTCTATAGTACGACCTCAATATAGATCCTAATACGTCGTAGTTGGAGACAGGCCGGCCGGCTTGGAACAGGCGGCGCCGGCCCCGCGCTGTTTTCAAACTGTCACTACCGCATTTTTTAACGGATTTTCGCTATTTTTGTTTTATTTTTAATATTGTGTCTTACCAAGTAATAACTGCAACTCTACAATTCATATTTAAATGCAGTGAATTAGATACAGTATGTTTTATTCATTGTCAACGTAATTCCTTACAATTTTTTTTGGCATATTATTTTGTTATTTTTTGAGGGTTCCTGAGATTGTATTCGTAGAAGCGCTACCTTCGTTAAATCCAGGGTTCGTAAAATCGGGGGTCTAGTGTATTTGGTGGAGCTCAGTACCTGCTGAACCTACATATATGCTACCACCGACTTTTTTGTTTATCTTGGTGAGTCCCACATTGTTACAGGATCTTTTACAGTGATTTAAATACCCTGAAAACTATTAACAAACAAGTATTTTTGTCATTAAAAAGTACACGAAATTTTCTTCATCTTAATGCAAAAAACTGTTTTCATCCTAAAGTAATATCATTAAAAATGACAGAGTACCACTGAATTTAATGTGTAAATGTCTGTGCTAAATTCTCACACCACTTTGGTCAATCCCATGTTTGGTTGACCATAATCAGTCAGTGCTTAGAGTCTTTTTTGTGCAGTGTAATGGGACACCTAAGTCACACTCACCTTGCCCTCTGTTTGGTGCTGCTGGAAGGCGTTCACCACCCCACGGGCCCACTCGATGCTGGCGGGGGACGGCACGAAGGCCTCTTGTACCACAGGAACTTGTACTGGGTGGATCACCTGCTTCCCCGTATAGCCCATACCTGCTCCTGCCTCACAATGCCTCTTCAGTCCTTCCAGATCTGGGCAACAACATGTTCAACAAGTTCGTACACATACACGAGGTTGTTCTGCTAGTGCTATAAAGCTGCAATGCAAACCTGTTCCACATTACTTAGTTTACTATATGTCTTATTAATATCTCAACATACGCAGTGGGAAGGAAAAAGGAAAGGACATTGGGGGGACTGTAGAATCAGATGAATAACGTTTCCTCCACTTGTCTGGATTTTGTTGTTATGAAGGTTTGTATTGTATAACATTTAACGTCGTCAGCAGGATCAAAGACAGCTATTTCGAGATACAACCACTAATGGCCCTTATCTTGTGTTCTCTGTGATGGGAAAACTTTCAACAATGCCAACACATGCTGTCTGAGATACACACTCAAAGTTTCCTACTACAGCATATTCACACGTACCTTTGTACTGGATGTGCACCATGTCGATGGCTTGCAGACCAAAGGCCTTGGCAACCAAAACAAGTTTCTGCCTAGCGTAGAGCAATTCATTGCCATCTGCAGTGCGTGTTACTCCTGCAAAGCACAAAATAGGTGCTAGTTGCCTTGAAACATCCCAAGGACACATTTACAACATTATCATTTTAGCAGCATGTCATAGGGCCATGGTTGGTACAGTGGCTAAGCATTCGCTTCCCACCAAGATGATCTGAGTTCAATTCCTGGTAGCATCGGGGCACTCCCATTTATCCCTCCGCATTTTGTCGCTTCTCCACTACATGGCCTCACTACATTTCATCCTTCAGGGCAGGCAGAAGCGTACTGCCGTCCAGTATTAAGTCTACATTCTGAGTAGGATACCCTTCCCACACAATATTTAATTTAGCTGCATGTCATGAAGAGTCCTGACACTCGTAAACTAAATTTCCACACCCAACAGAATTCATAACATGAATATTATTCTTGATGTTATACTGGTTACTGACCAGCCAGGAAAATGGGTACATTTGAGTGTGTTGTTCATTAATTTACACCGTTGAGTAATGCATTTACTGATGTGTAAAGACATTAAATTGTGAAAGTTGTGAAGTAGATACAAAAATTTGAACTACGTAAATGCAATACAGTTTGCAAAATATTTTACTTTCTTTAATAAATATGACATGACCCACGAAACTAATCAAACCCTGAAAAACAGTAACCCATAATATAATAATCTAAGAAACATAATCTCTAGTAAGTTGCCAAAAAGAAAGACAGCTCCTTCGTTTACCAAGTGTATCAATTTTCACCTTCACAGATAAGATCTAAAAGTCATAAAATTTGCAAAGCTCCTGAAAGTAGCACTTTAACACATTATGTACTAAACCAAAAAAAAATTTGTAAAAAATATTGTACAACCCTAATGAAAAATAATTGAATATAGTTCACACTGGTATTTATAAGTTTTGTACAAAAATGTGTTATACTCACATTGCTCACTCCAGTATGTCTCTATAGTTGTAAAGACAACTTTATCTTGATTTTAACTTAAGTATTTTAAAATTTTTATGAGGTAACAAAATAAAATACTGTAGTTTTAACCTTTCCATGCTTGTTTACTAGTTGGCAAAAATTTGATGACTTTTGACAATGGATAAAGAATGAAAATTAGGATGGAAGAAGAAAGAATTGTTTAACATGAATGCAGTTATAAAAGGGTAGGGGGGGAAATCCCAACATCTTAAATTATTTCAAGACACTGACTACACTATGCCTGTACTATACGTATTGCTGGGCAGTATAGGTGTACATACACGAACCCAGACTAGCACACAAGTCGTCACTCCCTAGCACGAGCGCCACCGGGTCGAAGGGTGAGACTTGCGACAACTCTGTCGCCTTCTTGCAGATGTCGGGGAGGTGTAAGATGGCTTGCGCAGACTCAATATACATGACCAGGTTAACCTTGCGCGACTGCCCATGCAAAGTAGCTGAAATTTTTTCTGAAAACTGTAAACATACAGTACAGTACATGGTTCATACTGCTACACATGTGGATGTCATCAGGCATGTAAGAATATAGTTTATAACTTGAAAGTAAAAATATACTATGTGACTGGGAAAGTCAGAATGTAGTTTATAACTAGAAAAGTAAGAAAGAACATGGTTTATAACTAGAAAAGTCAGAATGTACATAGTTTATAACTAGGAAAGTTAGAATGCAGTTTATAACTCGGAAAGTCAGAATGAAGTTTATAACTGGGAAATTGGCCACAAAGTTTCCTCCACACTTGGATTTTCTAGCTTCTAACACATCATTGTGTGAGTCCACACTAAAATAATCATTGTAATTTCATTTGTGCATTCTTTAGAATGGATTAACTTACAAAGTGGCTGCAGTTGAGCTTATTAGTATCCAATTGCCCATTAACTAACAGATGGTTTGCAAAGGGTGAATCCTTTAAAAGAGGCCCTGCGAGGAATGAGTGTAAAGGAAAATATTGTCGCCTGTGCCTTTCACAAGTTTCGTCGTCTGCATAACTACTTAGAGGTCAATAGCGGTCAATTCCAGCATCTGAACTAGGCAATTTGTTATCACTCTGAACTATCTTTCCTCATTCACTCGCTACTTTACACACATTCCCCATTGGTCTCTTTTAAAAGATTCAGCCTGTATAAACCTTTCTTAACATGCAGTCAGCTCATTATGCAGTGCAATTAACACAACTGGATATTAAGTTATTTGCTTCTTGATTTTACAGCATTTATTTTTGTTACTTTATTCCACACATCTGACACGCACTAATGGCAACTGGTCCTCAGTGCTGTCATGATGCTTCCACCTCAGTCGCGCATGTGCTATAAGAGTGAAACTATGTCTGTCTTGTAGGGGAGACTCACCACTAATCACTTGTACAATCCAATTGTAGTGGTTCTGTTTTTTGTGTCTCATTTTACTCCGGATTTTCGTAGTCCCACCATGCAATCTATTTGCTACCGCCAGTCGTGGCTCCATTAGCTGACCAGCTTAGAAAGTATTTCTGCACACACACTACACATGGGCCTCCTCAAACCTTGTTTTCAAGAAGATAATGTAGTGATTCTTAACTTTCTTTACTTTAATACATGCTCAAGAGTTCTTGCCACGCAGTGTCTCATGCTTACTTCTCCAAACTACACAACAGCATAGTTGTCCACGTGATGTATGTAATAAGCCACTCTGTTTTTTAAGTGCTCGTAGCCTGCATGTTAATACAGTCTCAGTCATTAAATTACGTACTCTGAATCACATTGTCCTTTCTTATGTAGTGTTTAGTACTGTCCACGCGCCAGCTCTGAGTCCCTGGCAGCTATGCATTTTTCTTTGTAAACTTCATGTACGCTATAGTAACACAGTATCAAACACGTCCTAACTTACGACGTTACTACGGCTAGCATGTGTGTTGCATGCTATTGGGCCTCGTGTTATTTACATATTTACGGGCGAAAAATACATACCCGCCAGGGACTCAGAGCTGGTGCGCGGACTGTAACGTACCAGAGTGCTCTCCTGCTGACAGAAGGGTGAAAACTATAAGTTACATGTGCTAATACTTGCATACATATAGATATGTTACAGCTCGGAGACACCCCCAAAAATGGTTCCTAGACATCCTGAGTATTTGTTTTCCACCCTTAGCAACTAGTATTGCACAAGCTTATCTTACGTTTGTACAACTGCGACCAGTGTAACTAGCGTAGTACTCTAACATGATGGCAACAGTGCCTGACATCACACAGTTGAGCACAAAAACTAAAAACAATTGAATGTCAAATCTACAGTAGGCTTCAAACCTTCTGGATACCCTGAAATTTTTCAGTTAGGTCGGAAGTAGGGCCCACCTCATCATATAGGAATAATGCTTACAAAAATGTGTGCAATAGAGGACTAATTTTAAAGAAACAACTTAAATGATTTTACTACATTCGCTTTTCAATATGTTGGAATTAATGTTACATTTTCTAGCCAACAGACTCACAGAATTAATATACTGTATGTGCATTCCCACAAAATAAGAGGGACATTGAAGAATGGATGGAGCTAGCGTTATGGAGTAAATGATACATTATTTAAATGAACAGTTGTTTTTCACAAGTTTATTAGAGTGAACACTGAAAGATTCACTACTAGCCCCGAGGGTTACACTCAAAATGAACACAACAGGAAAGACTGAACTATAAGGGGACACTTTAACACTAGTGATATAAAGCTATTTAGCATGTCGTTTGCATGGAGATCTGCTGAAATGGATTTGTGAGGCAGACATGAAAATTTAATAAAATAATAATAATAAAAGAAATTATATGATTAAATAAAATTTCCTACACAAAAAAAATTTCTAGAATGTCACGCAGCTTAAATGAAAAAAAAAGATGAGGTTAACAAACAATAGCTACAAACTTAATGACTGCCTAACACATTCTTACCCACTGCACTTGGTCAACAGACTGAACCTTGGGCAGCAGAAGTGTCGGAGGAATCTTGTCTCCTCTCAGGATCACAGACAAATCATCTTCACACAAACCACTCTCAACAGAATTCACCCGGACACACCACTCAGAAGGCAACTGTAGAATGCTGCCTTCATCAAGCAAACCTTTGATAGTTTCTCGAGCTGCACTCTGATAAACATACAGAAGAAATTTCATGTAAGTTCTCATCAGAGCTGCAAACATACAGATCAAGAATTCAAATTACACAAACAAAGAGAAAAACTTGATTTCATAACACAAAAGGTAGGGTCACCAATATATAGCCTAACAGCTGATACAATGCGTTAGAATACACTGAGTGGCTTGTCTACATTGCCGTTGAACTATATTGTAACTGGTTAGAAATCTATAGTTAATTAGAAACTGACTCTTACACATGTTCACAGTAAACATATCTACGAAAAGAAAACACATTGCAGAAAAATTTCAAGTACTTATAAAAAAAATCACGTGCATTAGAAATAGTATTTCTGAGTGTTCAAACATGGACAACAACAGCAATTTCACCCAGCTATCAAAAATAATCTACAGCTCAGGTTGATACAAAACTATTTGAGGGTTATACAATGTACTTTATTACAGGATTTCATTAATAAAATTGTAAGGTCACCTATTCAAGTCCTATGTTTCCAGCAACACAATGGAAACATTGTGCACCAGTCAACATCTAGTGCATTGGAACGTTGGGGCACTACATGTGCATGTCAATGTAGATTTTATTACTCCTTCACTTCTGAGTTTCCAAAATGCCAAACAGCTCCAGGTAGATGGAGTTCTTTGGGTTATGCCCACCTCCAACTATACTTCGAGAGTTCAGGGCCCAGAAATGCATGAAGACTAAAACTTACTTACCTTGTAGGGTAATGTAATAGACAGGAACATATAATACAGTATTTTGCTATTTTGTTTTAATGTGAACACTGGTAAATTAATTTGAGGGACATTTGTTTTTGTATTTGGACGTCACACTTGTAAGCTAACACTGTATGTCAATATTTGTATCTTATTTAGTGAAAACAAGTGGTTTGCAGTAGCTGGTAATTTAAATTCAATATTTAGTGTCATTATAAACATGTTTGTTTATGGCTGACTAGCTAGGTTACTGTAATTTGTTTTTATGTTTCTGCATCCATTTAGTCAAGCAAGTTCCAGAATGATAGTTGATACGTATCACAAAATTGGTTGTCAGAAGGACTGTGATCGGCTGAGGGGTAACTGCAATGTTTATTTTGGTGTCGAGTGGATTCTCTCCTTGCCAGCTTGAGAAAATATTGTGACACAAACTGGGATGAACATACCTGCAGAGCTGAAGCCAAAATTTTGAATTGTAGTGACATGAAGTTATAAATTTAGCATGTACCCAGACAGCACCTTCTTTAAACTATTTTGGACTTTTCATCTTATCTATTCTAAAAACACTGTTTTAGTAATTTTCATGTCCTAAAAAATTATTCTAAGTGCTAAGAGATAGCTCAAGTGATGATATTTTATCTGCTGGAGGCAATAAAAAATTTGCAATGCAAGTAAAACTGGTACACATGTCAAACATGATACTGAGTTTATACGTGGAGTAAAACAGAACACGTTGGTGACATGTTAAATCGCAATTCATGTGCTAGGTGAGGGTTTTTTTTAAAAAGAATACAAAACACTGTTTCAAGCACAACAGATTTCTTACATTTCATTTGTGTTTGTATACCATTAGAAAATACCCTGATATGTATCTTTTCTACCAAACCTCTGTAAAGCACTTCATGTACCGTAAAACACGGTGATTATAAATACTGGAGTGAACAGAAACAAAATTATAAATAAATTCCTAGTTGACACTTTTTGCTCAAAAAAATTATAATTACGTACTACAAAACTACAGTTTGTAAACTGTTCTAACTTGCCTACCTAAAACATAATTTTTAAAACAGAATTATATAATACCAAAAATTTAGATTTAAAATTGTGTTTCTATTCACCCCAGTGTTTCTAATCACCCTGTTTTATGGTACCAACCAGCTGGAGTTCTTTACTGTATATTTGACTGAAATACACATAAACTTGGAGCAAGATTTCTCTCACACAAAACTGCTATGCAATTTCAGTTTTCAGAAAAACAATAACACAAATTCGCTAACCCTACCCTTTGCTTCTGAGAAAATGTGTCACAAGTTCTGGTAAAGTAACAACTCAAAACTTTTAGGCTGCATCCGAATAGTTAATATATACTACATGTGTGCACTTGTCCAGGCTATTCCTATACATCAACACCTACACCTTTCTATACTAGACTCTGATGACAATATCAGTAACTAAAAGAAAATAAATGAAACTACGAACAGGTTAAATTTTAGCTATGTACTACAACATGAAAACTAATTTGTATAACTTGCAAAGTATTTTTGACAATATTTTTAAATTTATTTATGGAATGGTAATTAAAATAATTTTAATGTTTTGGTGATGTTAAACTGATAAATACAAAAAAATTGTCTTACACCAGTAAAGTTCTTAACAATGTTTAAAAAAATTAATTAAAACATTACCCACTAATTTTTTTTTGAAAATATCTTGAATGCACAAAAATAAATTTATAGTCTACATTAATTTACATACAGTTGACAGACATACTTAAGTCTTAATAATTTTTTTAACTGAAATACTGCATAACCTTCACAGAATCTTAAAATCAACTCAAGTCAATATGACAGTGATAGCTAGTACAGTAAAACCTCTTTATAAAGACCACTCATGGTTCTCTATAATAGGGTATTTATATAGAGGTAGTCTTTATAAAGGGGTTTAATTGTATAGTAAAACCCCTATTTTAAAACCCCATGGTTCTTGAGTAAAGGGTTGTTATAGAGAGGTGGTTGTTATAAAGAGGTTTTGCTGTAAGCAACTTCATGTATTTGTCACGTGTAGAACTTCAGTGTGCTACCCTGAGAATTCCGACATTCTGGTATATACTCTGTGATATCACAGGAGAGACCCAGTACAGATTTGTATATACTTGGAGAATTCTGATACCTACAGCCGTGTTATAGTAATGTAAACCCCACAGTGTAGTGGTCATGGAAAAATGTTTAAGTCCTTCTTGTTTCCATTCCATTCATATCATGTTTTTCAGCTGGATAGGATCATTGATACTAAGGACAATAAGTTGTAAGCAGCATCACTCCAACTCCACTGCTGTTGCTGACCTTGCAGTGTAAATTAAAAACGAAGGAAAGGAATAGAAATAAGTAATACATGTTTTACGTATACAGCGACATATTGTCTTCAAAGCTACTGGTGCACTTGCCACACACTAAACATTTTAATTAATACACGAATATGGGTTCACAGAATAAAAACTATGAAGTCTGGGTCATATAATACAAAACATGATATTCACATAGAGGTAAAAATCAGCACACAGATTTTAATGTTTTTATTCAAGTATTCACCCCAACCTTCATCAATCAATATTAGTCTATATATTTAAGCCAAACTACAATCTGAACACACAAGTATCGGCATTACTGTATTACATAATGTGTCTATTGTGATGGTACCGTCTGCCCATCACGCTTGTGTCGCAAAATATATATGATGCCCCACTCGGCCCCACCTCGCGGTGAGCTACCGAATGTGATTGGCACACACACACAGCTCCACGTAGCTCACGACTGAACACCAGTCGGTATGAAACACACTCTAATATCTCAGGGAAAATAGTGGGTTCGAACCCTGAATGAATA
>PNEQ01004381.1:35700-47510 GCA_003012365.1 Medauroidea extradentata
CACAAGATTGGGAGGACAAACACCAGGCTCCTTGGAGTGCAGAGCCGGGCAGCGGCTCTTTACCATGGGCCACCACTAGGTCCCTCCTAGTTGCCCCCAAATCTCAGGCCTACGCCTCAATATGTGGCTGAAAGGTGGTCTTAACACTTTGGCAGCTGTATGTAGTACACTGACATGCCTTCTGCGGTCTCAAATCTCCAAAAACAACAAAATTAAGTTCTACTACTGTCCATTACAATTTTTAAAAAAAATTGAACCCAGGAGCATACTCCTACTTAAAGCAAAAAAAGATGGTCTGGTGAGGCCAGTTACTTTACACTATCATGCCAAAAACCATAAAATATATACATATACATTTTAACGTTTAGGGTCAAAACTATTAGAGATGGTACAGGACATGAAACTTAGCATTTTGAAATATGAAATCACAACAGAAATAGAATAAGTGATTGGTACAGTACTATTTGACTCGTAAAATAGATACCAGTTTAAAAACAGTTGTCACTCATCTGTCAAGATGAGCAGGGACCGAACAGCTCTAGTGCCCAAAAGTGTGCATTCCTTATTACCCGCAGTTCCGACACTTTGAAAATTGACAAACTATTACACACTCACATATATAAGGAGTGGAACAAATGATTAGCAAACAAGATGACCTTAAAGGTACAATAAATATTACTAAACAAAGATGAAATAGCAATGAATCACACACTAACAGTCTGGTAAACATTCATATATTCAGTCTTAGAAATACAATTTAATACAGAACTTCATCTCATGTTCGATCTCGTTATCAAACATATACTGCACTATTCTTTTTCTGTCTAATTAAATACTTACAATCAAACCTCACTTCCAGTACAGACATAGGAATTACAAAAAAATTGGCCCCACCTTGAGGACCTAATCTTACTCATAAACTTCGAATGGCCAAAACTTTTAACAGCGTTACAATGAAATTGCAGAAACTGGTTCATGCAACTCTAAACCCATTCATGCATTACAAGTCTCACCCGGCTTGCCCTGTTTAACTCATTGCACACTTGACAAGATCTTCAAGATCTTGCCCTGTCTAGGCTAATTTGATTCGCCAATACCTAACATCCTAACGATAATTTCCTTCCTTACTTCTCAAAAGACAATCCCTGTTTTAAGTCTCGAAAGCAGATACACTTCAACATACCTTACATCTCTGCTGCAACTCACCAAATCGTGGACAACTAGAAAACTCTTCTTCAAGGGCGTCACCCCGACATTTACAGCACTCCTATCAGAAGGTGCACAGATACCTTATGAACACGCCATAGAATAACTGGCCCAATTGAAATGACAGATCGATTCAGAAGCCTGGCGACTCCAAACTTATGTTACTTCGCTCTTTATCACAAGAGCACTTGTTGATGAAGCAGCCTCACACTTCCGAAAATTTGTCTGGGCAATACTGTAAACACATTCCAAGTTAAAAGACTTCCTAGCGCCGTCAGCTCTTAAGACAAGAGGCCCAACCTGCATATCCTAGTCGCCGACACTAAATGCCGCCTCGCAATCGACCCTCCTACCTCGTTAGCTGCTACCCCTACCTAGCTCCTAACTCCCCCTCCCTCTTTCAAACGCACGAGACCGACGTCACCTGAAGACAGACAGAAAACTCCAGTGGCTGTCTGGACAACCAGTCCACTATTCTAATGGGTAAACACCAAGCTCAGAACCGAGGAGAGAGAAACTAACTTTAAAACCCAACCATACAAGTGAGGAAAAACTCCGGGCCCTAACTCGAGGAATAAACTAAGAACAAAAACCAAAAAACCAAAAATCAATACCTGAATATTGTTACGGGGGTAACTAGGGGCGTGCTTAGCTTCCAGATGTAGAGAACTCACGAGAGGTACACAACCTTAATATAGGTTCGTTATCAACAAAGAAAATTAAAATTAAAAAAAAAACTAGTTATAAGAATTTAATACAAAAACAAAAATCAAAGACACGTTTACAAAATTTGACTAGAATTGACAAGTAAGAAAACAAACAAAACTACGTACGACTTATCTTCATTACTACCTTTACATTTCTGTGACACAAATACAGTTACTGTTATTCAACTTAATCAACTAACAAAGTTTAAAACCTACTACATCTCTAGTTTTATTTTCCAGACGTCTGGACTGTTCACAATGACAGTGCAAGTATTTAGTACATTTATACGTCTCGTATCGTCACTCCTAACGGCCTCAAGGTAGGGGGTGTTTTCAAATCAAAAATAAATAAATAAAGTTAACTTACATGTTCCGACAGCCTGCCTTCATCCTCTGTTCCAGCGGGCACCTTCCCACTGCCTCTCACCAATGACCACGACAACGACCGCAGGGGGAGGGCAGACCCCCTTATAAAGCTTGTGCCCTGCTTAGCCCGCATTTCGCGCGAGGCGATGACCCCAGTGCAGTGCCCCCGACTTTCGGAAACATAACCGCCCTGGTTTTTGGTTAAATCTCCACGACCAGTAGCAATCCACAAGGACCATGCCAAAACACGAAATATAAAACCAATAAAATTATGAAATTTCGAATTTACCGAAAATTTGGACAAAAAATTAGGGCCTCATAAAAATCAAATGTAACAATATTGAACACCCCCCCCCCCTACCCTTCCCCCAACGAACATAAAAGAAAACCCAGAGACAGAGCGCCAGCTCAAAGAAACGTGGATTATAACAATTAAGTTCCTCAGAAGCATGAGTTGCTTTCTTGGTATACACTGTTTATGGTAATACTGTACTACTATATTTCCTACCATTTGTTCCCTGTATCACTAATTATAAAAAGTTTCATCACCTTCCTGTTGATTGCAACTCCATCTTCACAATCCATTACAACGCAGTCCACTTCAAGTAACTTTGCTTTATTCAATTTTCGCAGGTCGTCACCTGGAACGTAAAGCAAGGCTCGCCGAGGAGAATACTGTCTCGCCTGGAACAGATGTGCAGTTTGGACAGAAAAACTCTGGACTATGCACACAAAGTACTTGCATTGTAATTATTTTTAGTTTTAAAAGCAATAGAATACCATGGCAAATTGAAATGAAAATATAAAAAAATATAAGCCAGTTATGCCTTAGATTTTGTTATACCGTGAATTTGGTTACTCTGCAGGACAGTTCACATCTCCAGCCCAAAGAAATAAAGGAATGGTCACTCCCAATGTACTGCGAAACTTCTGTAACGCAGGTCCGAATAATGTCTCCCTACATCAGAGTTGTAACAGATTCCTACCCAGTAAAAAATATCTTATATGGATCCTTCCTCTATAGTTCTAAAAATTCGGCACATTTATTAGAAACATTATTTTCTGGTCCCTCAAACCGGCCAAATATGGCATTATCGGACTGCCGTATTAGGAAAATTAACAATCGGATTCGAAAAACATAACTATAGAAACAAATGTTAGACTTTAAACTATGCTACCCATAAATAAAATAATGTGCTCACCGCTTTAAAGTCCCATAGGAAAAAGGATAATAGTAAAGCATTGCATGCCATCTGAGGGGCTTGTGCGGAGAGGCGATAATGCATCACGTACATTGGTTAGTGGCACTCTTAACCACTCCTGCCTCACACACACACAGATGCAGCCTATCTAGGGAGGCCCCTTAAGCATTACAATGGCACCAACTTCTACAAGTCCAGAAACATTCTTTTTTAAACACTTTAGATTTACACTTGTAAAAATTTTCCTAGTAACTTGTAGTTTTATGAAATAGGCTACCGATACTGATCATCCCCCAGGAATATTTCCAGAATACTATACAAAAATGCCTCGAAATTGAGCCACTTCATTGCATTATTAATTTAAATGTAACAAAACACAAAAATTTATTCATAAATAATAGACAAAACAGCACTTCTGTGAAATAAACGATAGAAACTCTATATTTGCTGCAATGCCTTTGCGCAAAAATGTACACAAAAAGATCTGATAGATGCAATAAACTATGTTTACTAAAAAAACATTTTTGCCCACCATTTCTCAGGTCACAAAAAATTGTATAATCCAATAAACTGTGATTTTACCACGCGCATTAACTTTATTCAATGCGCAACATTTAACATAACACCTAACTAACCATTGAGCAGAGACTCCTAACTTTCTGCAAGACGCACAGGCATGTAGGTTTCATTTTGAGTTCAGCAACTGAAAATAAATCAAACAACATAAAACAGTAATGAGCTTTCATACTATACATTGGAATACTGTACATGTCTGTCAAATATGCAAGGCTAAATGCAGACACACATACCAAATGCATCCAGGAAGAACTTTGCACAATTATTTTAAAAAATAAAGTCAAAATTATGTTTAGCTAATACAACTACAGGACTTCCTTACATGAGCTTTAAGTTTGTGGCAGCAAGATGTAATTTTTTTAAGAAACTATTAAATGTGCTGTAGCTGGGATAATTCCAACAGTATTAATAAAAAAAGCCAGAAGCATGCTTTAAACTGTGAACAATGCTTTCACATTAAATAAAATATAGTCACCACTGAATGTCCATTAAAAAAATAGTAAAGCATTACACATCAGTTGACATGGCTTGTCCACAGTGCTGATACTGCATTACGTAATGTCATCGTACCCATACCGGGCCCCTGGCCAGGTACAGTTGTAAGCCCCGATCTCGACGGCATTCACCTCCGAGTGCTCCCCGACCATCCTGTACCGCCGTGTGTAGTGGTAACCCCGCACCCCGACTTTACCTCGAAGGCACTGGGCCTACAAAGTAGTAGCTGTGTTTGTTTTGCTTTTGTGTGCGGTTGCCACCTGTGTTAGTGTAACTGAATAATGTAAAGAGTAAACTTAAGGGTTTGTTTATTTTATTTTATGGCTATGTTGCCGTGTTGACGCCTCGGGTTAACTAGGTTAAGATTACGAAAACTTTTCCGAGAACAGAAAAAAAAATTACGGAAACAGGTGCGGGGATCAAGTTTGGTTAACTAGGGGCAGTGGTTAATGCTATTTCTACAATATAATGAGGTGTTAATTGGTTATGAGTGTTAATAATGGTACCTTGCTTGCTTGGTGTCCACTGGTCCCGGTTGCCGCCTTTTGTCTAGGAGTTAAGGTTAAACAAAGGAAGAGGGAGGACGCGAGGAGGAAGAGAAAAAGTTGCATGATTAGTTCAGCTGGTGTGGAGTAGTTTGTGTGTCCGATTTTGTTTGTGTTTCGCTTCGCCCTGTTACACCGGGTCGCCGGAGTAACTTTAAAGGTTTACATGTACTGTATCTCACCACTTGTTGTGCCTGCCAAGCCTCAGCTTCACTCTGCGGCATAATAACTCTAGAGTGCGTGAATACAGGGTTACGGGAATAGTGTGTATGCGATCGGTGTGTGCAATAAAGTAGATTTACGACCCAGTTCTCCTGTACATGGTGTAGGGACTGACCATAGTACGGTCCTAGGGTGTGGGCAGTGGGCGGCCGCCCAGAAGTGCTACCCAGCAGTCTTATTTGAGCCCTCCCTAACACCCTGACCAATTCCGTACACGGATTTGTAGTTCGCCGAGGAAGTGAAGTGTCGCCAGCCAAGCCGACCATGGCCCTGAGTAAGAGTCCCGCCCTGGCCGAGTAATAGCCAGGTGGCGCCCTGAGGAACAATCCACCTACGAAACTGTACTCACCCGTCGCATACCTGCAGAATATTGTCACCAATCACTTCCGCTTCCTCCGGACAGCGACAGTAAGTTATGCCAGAAGTATTTTCAAGGTCTCAAATAATGGATAACATTCATAGTTCTTAATCACGTAGAATCTAAAATGTAAGTGGTGGAAAGAACTGTATCTAATAATATGTCTATTAATTCAATATAGTTACACAATTACTGTACTTTGTATAGTTTAAATATTATAAGTTTGCCATATTTTTACATTTCTTGTAAATGTAACTGCAGAGACCCTCTTTTTTTCCAGGAAGTTTAAAGTACATATGCAGCAGCAGAGTAAGTAATTTTTGTGTAATTTGTTATGCCCGAGTTGGAGAAGGGACCTATAAGGGCAGTAAGGTGGGTGAAGGATAATTGCAGAAGGTGAGTGTAAGCTGGTGAGGACAAAGATATGTTAAAGGAATTGGGGTGAAACTCATTGAAGGACAGTGCTGGTCAGGATACACAGGATTGTGAATGGAGAAGGTCAACAGAGAGAGATAAGATGACAGTTAACTAAGGGAGAATATAAATGTAGAGGAAACAATTTAGTGAGAAGAGTTTGAGAGTGTGGAAATAAACAGAAAGAGGTAGGCAGTCTATGCTTTACAAATCACTAAGGGAATGTAATTTACTGACAAAGGAGTTGCTATAGATGTTGGCAAGAGGGAGGAGGTTGAAGATTTAAGAAGAATTTGGGAAGTGAGTGACAGGGAAAAATGAACTTGCTATTTTATACAGTGTTATTGTAAATATTTATGTCCCTGCACTAAATCTGAAATGAAGCTTTTTTGGTATTATAAATATTCTAATTAAGAATATTCTCAATATTACCAACAGTTCTACGGTAGTTAGTTTCATAGGAATACAACAGTGCACACTAATATCAGGAATATTTGCCTGACTACAGTGTTATTATTAAAAAAAAACATTTTCTAAATTAACATGGAGTGAGGATATTCGACAAGTCAAAATATTTAAAAGTAATTAGTCTGTCTCATAAAAGAATTCCACATGTTGTCATTTCTCTTCTGAGAAATGAGCCTGGCTGTTCCATTGTTTGGAGCTTTAAACATACCTGGCTTCCTGGAAAAGCACGGTCTCCACAATCATGTTTATAAACCTCACTTCTCAGAAGTGAACTGTCAAAATGTGGAATTCTTTCATGAGATAAACTATATATTAAGTAGTAAGGTTTTCACAGGTAGGACAAAATTTCTGCTTCAGGCATTCAAAACCAAACCCTTTATATGTCTAATAAGTCACAAAGTGTAAATCATTTGCATGATTTTCGACAAAACAGCGTGATTGAGCAAATATTGTTCAACGACTACACCACAGATTAGCAAATTTAAATAATGTTCACTAATTTTTTTTTTTTGTAATTATAGCCAACAGCACACAACTAACAGCTCAATCTGCAGTATAACAGGTGGTTTACAAATAATTATACAGACAAGAGTATCTGGAAAGGACAAGCATTGTGTACTGACCAACAGGGTGAGAACTGCCAGAGGGAAAGAGGATATTACCTAATCTTCTGTGTTGAGAACCATCACCAGTAAGGAAACGTGGCCCTGAAGTACGGAAAAGGGAGTTGGATGATCTTATCACCATGGATAGAAACAGCAAACATCCTCACATGCCGCATCAAATGAGGAATTTTGTTAAAACAAGTGAACCTGTCGGAGGACAACTATATAAAACTGAAGGAAACGAAGCTGGAAAAGGTAATTCAAGTACCCTACAGGTCAATGAACAGTTATTCGTGTTCGTCTGTATTCAAATAGAATGTGAGTTAAATTCCCTATTTGTGTACCACGAAGGCAGAATGGGGTATCCGTGAAGTATGCTGGGGCTGTTATGTGTCCAGAAAGTATCCTAAATATGTCAATATTTTCTTACGAGAGATAATGCCATGGCAACTAAGAGGAGTCCTCGACTGGTGCACAGATGGCGTTTCAGCGTGTTATGTGTATTATTTTTTACATGAAAGTGCATAACTTATACATATTATGTTGTGAAAGTGCATAACTTATACATATTAATGTTTAACTATGAAAAGAACACACTTGAAACTATGCTTCTATGTTTTCGAAAATTCAGCACGCTTGTTTGAAACATGAATTTCTAGCCTCTCAGGTTTTTTTTCTTTCTTTTTTTTTACTGCTTTAACTTTGAAAGTATTATCTGAATTCGTAAAGTGCAAAGTGAGAGGGATGCGTAGGACTTTACTTCACACTATTCAATGTGGTGATCGCTTAAGGTCCCATAAGAAAAAGACTACAACGAAAACTTTGTACGCCAGTTTGGCGCACTGCGAATAGAGGCGATATGCTTCTCGTAAAGTGTGGGACACTGGCTCTTATCGCTACACTGTTTCAACACATCAAAGGTGGAAATTCGACATCGGCAAAGATTCCTCATAAGAGAGCACACATTTAGATGCTTATATATCAAAGGCTAAAGGTTATCTTGTATGGAGGCATAAATGCCCCAGTCAAGAGTCAAAAGAGCCATGATTTCTTTGTGCAACACAGCATATAACAACATAGGTGAGACAGGGTGTACAAACCGACCAGAAGTAACCACCAATTTAGCTAGCGCATCCACCTGATCATAGCTATTAATACTGGCATGGCCTGGGACACACTAGCTATATAAAAACATTCTGCCGACTGAACGAATATAGGCACTCCCATATAGGCAAGATGATCTGTGAGGGAAGGCGATTGATACGAGAGTCGACAGTAAACTTAAATATCTGATATAAGAAGTGGGTAAGATATTTTATGACACTGGCCGTACTCACAAGTTTTATAAAGAGCAAATGCTTCCGCACGATAGACGATACCAGAACATGTGTCGTGCTTATGTACTCATTGTTTTATGTGTCATGTCATAATAAATAAGTTAGGCTGCCTGTTAACTAAGGCAAAATATAGAGGAAGACGAAATAACAGCGAGAAGAACCAGGTGATGATGAGCAGAACAGAGCGAGGTAAGGCAGTCAATTCTTACGAGGTCGGTGAGAGAACGGAACTTACTTTTGGAGGAGTTGGTGACTGTGAGGGGCGTTGTAAAGTTTAGGAGGTGATTGGTAAGTGACTGAGGAGAAGGTTACAGCTTGCCACTGGGTGGTTGCCCATCTGCTGGTTGTTTTTATTATTATTATAATTATAGGCTACACCCACACCGTAACTGATTTAGACCCAACAGTATATATACGCGGTGTGAGTCCAATGCAGAAACAGATCAAGAGCCTCATGAAACTGCTGACGAAGGCCCATATAGAGGTGGCCTTTATTAGAAGGTGTAAAGACTGGAGGATAAGTGTGAAATGTTATACATATATTTTTTTAATCATAAAGACAGGAAGAGTTACATGATGATAGTTGCCTAAGCATGGTCTACACAGGCCATATGATCCTGTAAGTTTACCTACTGTCTGTGCACAACCCCCAAGGTGAGATCGTTGAGCTCATATCCAATTATTTCCAGTGAGTAATACAATTTATGCATGCCTAATGCCAAAACATCTATGGTAGTTCTCAACGGAGAATAACATTCAGCGTCCATGAAAATACGATTCAGGGGGGAAAGGAATGATTACATAGGAACTATGATGGAGAACGGTAGATGGAAGAAATGGGAGAAATCATTTTATTTTCTCCAGAAGGTAAATGGAGGGGACAGTAAAACTGGCCAGTGTTGAAATGTACAGACAGACAAGCTGCAACAACTGATAAGGAAAAAGTAGAATAGAAAGACCCAGTACTCGTCAGTTTTTGATGAGCAGGATGATTGTCGTAATGAAACTGGGAGAGCCCAGGAGCATCTTAGAAAGCTAATGATTAGACAGTGAGAAGTAGAAAAAGTAATAAAATTGTTAAAGTGTAAGAAGGCAATGGGGTTCAGTAGATATACAAGGAAGTAGTCCTCTTAAGCTTGGTGGGTGAGAGATTGTAAGATATTCATAAATAATATTTCACAGATCTCTGGAGAAGGGTAAGTTACCACAGGATTGTAAGGAAACAATTGTGGTCCCAGTTTTCAAGCTGGGGTAGGATAGTGGGTGACCTGGCAGCTACAGACCAGTGAGTCTTACATCAAATACTGGGGAGGTATTGGAGGGACAAGTGGTCCAGTAGGTGGTGCAGGTTATGAGTGAGCGAAAGGAACTGTTTGCAGGATTATCAACAAGCATTATTCATGCGAGCATAGCTAAGAGCTTTTAGAGGACTTGGTACAGGCAGTTGTAAGGGGAAGCCGGTAGATGCCTGCTTCGGTGACTTTGTATAAGCATTTAATAAGGTACCACACTGGATGTTGCTGAGGAAAGTTGAAGAATTGTGGCAGACAAAGTTGTAGTGAGATGGATTGGAGACTTCTATAGTGGTGGAGACAGAGGGTGGGATGTTTCTTATCGCAAGGGGGTGAGGTTATGTCCCGAGAGTACCACAGGGAAGCATGCCGAGGCCCTTGTTGGTTATAATAACAGCATATGACATATGTGATGGGGGAGAGGCAAAATATGATTGTACGCCAATGACTGTATTTTATATGCAGAGGTGGTTGGAAGGAACAAATTACAGGATAACACAGATAGGATACAACAGTGAAAATGAAAATGAGAAATCTAAGATTGTTAGGTTTATGAGGAAATAGGTTAGGAACAAGGCCATATATTTACAGATGGAAATTGGCAGGATATAAAGGAAGCTTCAGAACACAAGTAATTAGGCACAAGTTACTCAGGGTGGAGACAGTAGGAAGAGTGATGACTATTGGAAGAAGGGCTCTAGGTATGCTGTAATAGGTATTGAAGAGTGTCAGTACTGCAATGAAAGAAAAAATGTATAATACAATGGAACAACCAATGTTAAGAGTATGCTGTTGCAGAGTCGAACCTGTACATGGAATTGAGGGGATGTAAGAGGGTTTTACGGCCTTTTAACAAGGTCTTAAGAGCCGAAGAGTGAGGTGAAGGGACAACACAACATCCATGCCAAAGCCAGGATTCGAACCCGGGACCTCTTGCACCGAAGATTGGTGCCCGACTGACTACGCTACGGAGGCCGGCACGTGGAACTGGGGGGTGCGGGAGCTGGAGATAGTAAAATGGCGGGCAGCATGGTGGGTGAAGGATAAATTGACAAAGCATGGGCCGGCTGGTGAGGACTAGAGAACTTTCGGCCACCGGCGATGCTGAAGGAACTTTGATAGAACTGATTGAAGAAAAGGAGAAATGTGGAGATGCTGGTCAGGATATACAAAAAAAGACCCAAGGATGCAATAAACTAATCCTAAATCTACATTGTAGTGAATGCTGTGGGGGGGTAGGGTTAAGTCAGGCTGCCTGTTATGTGGGAAGGCAGAGTACCGAGGAAGAGTGAATAATTGGCGAGACGATTCAGGTGATGATGAGCATAAAATAGTGAGGTAGGCAGTCTATGCTTATTGCTTAGGGCTAGGAGGTCGGTGGAGTTGAACTTACTTTAGGAGGAGTTGGTGACAGTGAGGGAAGTTGGAACGTTTTGGCGAGGATTTATAGGTGATTGAGGTTAAAGTTACAGCATCCCACCAGGTGGTTGTCCAATAAAGGTAAAAGAATATAGAATGTTTAAACACGGAAAATTGTTACGAAACATGTATAAAAGACAATAGGTTATACATAACAATTGATCATATTGTAATCTTCTTTTTGACAAAGCCTATGTTCTTAGCATCAAGCTTATACTTTAACCTATTAGCTGATATAATAAATCAAATCAGATGTATCCAGCTCATTTACAATCTATTACGTCGTTCCCAGTGAAAACTGGACAATGAATTTAAATTATTAAGTATGCGTTTACCACTTGCTTTAAATAATGGCGTATTCCAATTACTGCACCCGAAATCCGAATGCTCCCGGTGCGCCCGTTATTCACTGATTTCACTGATATCACTGATAGTTCGCCAGTGTCCGTGAACAATAAGGGAACAGCATCAGTAATCAGCAAAATATTTTCACTGTCAGTAAATAGATAATATCGGAACATTAAATCAGTAAACGTTACTGCAATGTACGTTGCCTAGCAACAACATCTCTGGCATATCTGTGATTTCATTCTTGTGG